>JASGAU010408225.1:0-20062 GCA_030220045.1 Australoheros facetus
TTTCCATTAGTAACTGGTACAAGTTTGCAGGTACGTTTTCGTACCCACTCACCCAAGGTTCTGAGCGATACGAGGTGATACAAAAATGTGACGCGGAGGACAGCATTCCACTGATTGGCCAGGGAGTGTCGTCACTATCGGAGGCATGAGAGCGACTCCTTCACCACAATCAAGCGTGCCATTTTTAAAACCCGACAGCAAGAAACTGGAGGCGCAAAGCACCGGTTGAATGCCCAGACCGACAGTTTGCAGCAGTAGTTTTGCAACATGAGAGCCATCTGAAACGCTCACACAGCATACATATTATAACCCTATACTGCCGGGCGATCTCCGCTGAAGCACCATTGCCTGCCCCTACTAGCCGAACAGCTGGCTAGCACAGAGGGCTGATCAAAGGAACTTTGAATTACTGTAATAACGCGACCATTTGTCCTATCGGAAAAATTCAAACAGTTTCTGAAAGCTGAGAAACTACACTTCACAACCAATATAGGGTATAACTGTGGTGTTATAACAGTAATTGTTGCCGTAAGTCCGCGAACGGCGGCTCTTTTGAAGTACACTGAGCCGATTATGTTCAGGGATATAGGGTTATACTTAACAATGATAACCTTCATCCATTAACACATTGCATGGGCGACTTATGCATGATGATGATATTAAACTGGCATTAGTTGTTAGCTTGCCTCTATTTCATCTATTGTTGTGTTGTGTTTTGAGCCGCGCACGAGTCACGTCATGAGACTCCTGCCTGTGCTGCTACATCGACTCCACCCACACTGTGGTGGTCCTGAATTGCAATGGAAACACAACATGACCGTGCCGAGTTGTGTTGACCGAGTTGACCCGCACCGAGTCATCCCGTATGCAAATGCGGCATATGTCTTCTCCATCTGAGTCACAAGGGCTGGCGTTGCTCAGAATCAGTTCCAATGCCTTCTGAGTGGTGAACCTCCTCTGCATTTTGTTTCTTGTGAACAAAATAGGTGAAGCAGTCACCTATTTATCCTCCACAGCACAAAAGGCTGCATGCAAATTTGCATGTGCAAAGTCTCCCAGATCTGCCCCAGCCCCCCACTCCTCCCCACACTCAGGAGCAGCTTACACTCTTTTGCTTACACTTTTTGCATGACTTTTTTTGAGATGGATCAACACATTTAATTTGGTTATTTTTTTTCTAAACTGTCATTTTGAACCCACTTATCTTTTTTTAAAAGGAAAAACATTACTAATTTCTTTTAGAAAAACTTTTGCATATTTCTTGAAACAGATTGTATGTTTTGCAAACTATATGTACATTTGGCAAAATGACCTGGATAATGCAGCACAACATCATGGATCAGCTGCAAAAGGTCACATCTCTCCAAAAACACTTCAAGTATGCTTCAAAACTGCCCAACCCTCTCTGCAGAGCATTACCTACAGGAGAGTCTACAGGACAGCTGCCTCCATCAAAGATCCCACCCACCCCCAACATGGACTATTCACACTCCTACCTACCTTTTGTGAGTTCGGCTCTCCTCCCCCCCTGCCGATTCCTCAGGCAATGGCCACATTTATAAATGAAGGGATGCTAATTGGAGCCATCAGAGTCATCAGTTTGGACTGAGGGTCTTTTGACCCTCTTTTAGGACTTCAAGGGGGAGGTCGAAATTCTGGGGACTTGTAGTGTTTATGCACAAATTGGAATCCATCAGATAGATAGGATTTAAAACATTGCAGGGCAATTTCTTTAATACCAATGGCATGTTCTCATCTCAGTAGTAAAATATTGTGATCAATGGTGCTGAACGTTGCACTGAGATCTAGCAGGACAAGCACAGAGGTGAGTCCAATGTCAGAAGCCATAGGATGATCATTTGTCACCGTCACTAGTGCTGTTTCTGTGCTGTGATGCACTCTGACTGAAACTCTTAAAATAAACCATTCCTCTGCAGATGATTGTGCAGATGATTGTGCAGCTGCGTTATGACTACACTTTAAAGAACTTTTGAAATAAAAAGAAAGCTAGAAATTGGTTTGTAATTGGTTAAAAAAGACAGCTGGATCAAGTAAAGAATTTGTAATATATAATATATACATTACTGCCACCTTAAAAGCCTGTGGTGTTTTAGCCTGTTAATAAAGATAAATGAAACATATTTAAAACTGAAGTGTTAATTATTAGTGAGACTTCTTTGAGCAGTGTTGTAGCAATAGGGTCTAAAAGACATGTTGATGGTTTAGAAGAAGACATTGCTCAAGTTCAACAGGAGAGTTCAACAGATCAACAGGAGAGAGGCAGTCTAAGTAAACAAACAGCAGTTATTAAAGTTGCTGTACTTAATGAAACTGTTCATCTGAGGGAAGGTTGTGAATATTTTTACCCTATTTAAACAAGGAAAAGCACAATAGTTCCACTTTGAGACCACAGCAGCAGTCACACCTACGTACCGTAGACTGCAAATTTTAATGCTAGTTTATTTTTTTTATAATGTATCTAGAAATGCAAATTAATTACATTCATACATGAAGATATCCATGAATCTCTGACCTGCTCCAATTAGGGTTTGTTAAATCTCCATGAAGTGATGAAAATTACAGACCAAATTAAGTATTTGATTATCTCATTTTTTTTTTTTTTTTTTAGCCGTATCCTTTTTATAGCCATAAAATCTTGCTAAATTAGTTGAGACACAATAGCCTGCTGTAATACTAATTTCAGTCTGCATAGCAGGTCAGCACATCAGCAAGCAATTACACACAGGAAGAACAAGATTGTCTTGCTTCATTGATGCAGATAGATATGTTCCAAAGCCCCTTCTTAACAAACTGTGCACAATTTCACATAAGTTCAGAAACAAGCACGGATAGAGCACACAAATAAAACTTTTCATAGAGTTAGTGAATAGCAGTTATTAAGCCGAACACGCTCCTCTTCCTCAAATAAGACAAAAGCTGAATAATCACCATAGAATTGAATAGATGACTGGATCTGTTTGTCCTAATTTGCGAAAGATTTATTGCAAGCTAGCACTTGATGCTGTAGGTAAAAGGTCAGCCTGGCAGGGGTCATGAAAAGAGAACAGCCAGAGCCAATCTACAGAAGCCATTCCAATTCCCATTAATCCCGCTGGACAGAAACTGGCTCAAGATCAGATGGGGGCTCATCAGAGGGTGCTTGTGAGATAACCCTGAGTGAATGATCTAAAATGGCTAAAATAGCATAAACTTTCTACAAGTATTCATCATAGTTATAGTAGAAGATAATATGTCCAAAGCTGAATTAAAACTCTTACAGTCACTGAACACTTTAGTAGAAGCACCTTGCTAGTGCTGTGCTTGTCCCCCTTTTGCCATCAGGACTGCCTTAATTCTTCATGACATAGATTCAGCAATGACGTGGAGTCAACCATCTGCTTCCAGCAGCCATCAGAAGATGGGTACACTGTGGTTAATAAAAAATAGTCAGCAACAGCAGATCTGTGGTCTTTCAATGATGCTCATTTGATACTAAGAAGCCCAAAAAGTCCAAAAAAAAAAAATATTACCCCCACATCATTACACCACCACCACCCTGAAGCACTGATACAAAGCAGGATGGATCCAGGCTTTCATGCTGTTTGAAAACAGCTCTATGTATACTGATGGTAAACTGATTTATGTCCTCAGTGTTTCCTGTCTTATCCTCCTGTGTCACTTCCTCTGTTAAGTTTTTTCATGTGCCTGTATTTCCCCATTAGTTATGGTTCTCACCTGTGTCCTGTTATGCTCCTGTATCCACTTCTCTGAACTGCCCTCATGTGTATAGTACTGTCTTTTACTCAGTCTTTGTTTTAGTGTTTGTTAACCTACTCTTGTGTGTTCCCTGTTTACTCTAGATTTAGTTTGCCTTTTGCTTTGTGGACTTTTTTTTTTTTTTTTAGCATCTTTCAACAACTATGTTTTAATTTCTGCGGGTTACATCGCCCTGCATTTGGGTTCAAATTCTGCAATTCATGACAAATTCTGTCTCCACCATCCAAACTCATTTCGTCAGGGCTCATCAGGCCAGGCAATATTTTTCCAATATTTTATCGTCCAAGTTTGGTGAGCCTGTGTCGGCCCCTCACTTTCCTGTTCTTACCTGACAGGAGTGGCACGTGGTGTGGTCTTCTGCTGATGTAGCCCATCTGCTTCAGGTTCAGTGTATTGCTCTTCTGCATACCTTGGTTGTAATGAGTGGTTATTTGAGTTACTGTTGCCTTCCTACTTACCTTGAAGCATCTAATGCCAACAACCATGCCATGTTTACTGTCACAGTGCTCAGGGTGCCTTGACCATGTCTACATGCCTAAATGCACTGAGTTGCTGCCACACCGCTGGCTGATGAGCTACTTGTGATAACAAGCAGTTGAACTAGCCACTTATTAGCTGTACCTTATAAAGTGGCCAGTGGGTTTGTGCTTTCCTTACCAGATAACTGATGATAAACAAAGAGTTCAAAGATTCTGCTAAAATGTGCTCATTGGTCAGGATTTATTACATTACACACTTTCATGATGGCACCCATTTCCCTAAGTAAATAAAGTGGCTTGTGGTGGTGTAATGTCCCCCAACCCCTCACAGCAGGGTATTTTACAACAACAGAAACTGGTTAAAAAGGGTGCTGTATTGTCCCAGCCCCTTCCACAGAAAACATAAAGTTTCCACAAGAAAAAAAAATTTAGCCCCCAAAATGCACATCTTTGGGCTACAACTCCACAGGGCCCCATTCATTCTGGACTATCTCACACATACCTCCTGTGAATCACCGTATCTCCACAATACGATTGTGCAGTAACAGCAAAAATGCATTCGGTGTGTATGTATGGCAGAGCTCTACAGCCTCACCTTGAAAGCTGCTACCTGTGTCTCCATAGTAACAGAGTCACAGCACATTCACCTGTCTGCTCCGGCTCTGTTTCATGCACTTATAGTTCACGGGCAAAACAGATAACAGAATTGAAGAAGGTAAGCGGGGAGGCAAGGAAGAGTAGGATCAAAGCAGAGGAAGATGAAGAAATAACTCAGTCATTCTGACAGCTCTACTCTCTGCCTATTCCTGCCTGTGTGTATGTGCTCTTGCTTACTAATAAGCCTTTTTTTGATAGACATGAAAAAATGTTTTGCTGTTTAAAAGTGTTGATTTATAGGAGGGATCTGAATCTTGTGTAAACAGAGAAGAATAAACAGAACTGCTTCAGGATATGGAAGAATTTACAGATTAGTGTCGTGAAGAAACACTACCAACACGAGTGCTTTGGACCACAATAACGACAATTAAGAGTTCAGAGGAAAAAGATCAGCACTCGTATAGTAAAACAAATACGTGGCTGCCTGGTTTGTTATCATTCAGTGACTCTGTACTCACTTGTCAACACCAAGGACACATTTCATGCCTTTCAAGCCTTTGAAACACCTCGTTTGTCTACCTCGATATACAACAATTGCAATTTTAAAGTTATTGTTACATAGAAATTGTGTATATGTGATGATGTTCTTGTATTGATCAGATTGTAGGGATAATTTTAGGCTAAAGACTTGGATGAAGTTAGGCTAAATGCTGGCGTTAGATCAAGTGATGGATAAAGTTAGAGGAAGTCAAAGAAAACACCATGGATGATCCAGAGTTTTGACAGCATTAGCTCAAAATTACCTTGACCTGACATCAACTTGCCATAGTATACTACAATACTGCAATTGTACCTTTTCCCCTCACATACCTGAGTTTGGAAGAATGGGAAGGCAATCTCAGGGAGTAAAAGATGTCTACTATATTGTGGCATTAGGTTTGCAACATTTCTATGTTATATGTTTTGCTGTTGTGGTGTCAGTTGGTGGGGTTTGACATTTTAACCATGGAACTTGTGTGACTTAGGAATGGTGCAACCTGTTCTCATCCTTGTTTGTCAAATACTGGTATTTTGTCAGAAGCCACCTGCATCACAAATTTATCCTTTGTTGTCAATACCCTGACACCATGGCGATGTTAGATGCAGAGAAACAGTCTTTTAAAGAGAAATAAAAGTCCTGAAAAGAGACAGAAGGGGTGGCTGTGGTGTCAGGACATGTCTGTCTGTCTTTCTGTCTGTCTGTGGCTCAGGAGGTAGAGCAGGTCAATTACTATGTTTGGCGGTTCAGTTCCTGGCTGCATGCCAAAGCATCCTTGGGCAAGATACCGAATCCCAAGTGCGAATGGTAGACAGCTTCATATGGAAGTGCTTGTATGAATGGGTGAATGTAAACATGTTGTATAAGTGCGTTGAGTGCTCAGTTAGAGGAGAAAAGCGCTATATAAGAACTAGTCCATTTGCCCTATCTATTGATCCTGATGATAAGTGGGCCACTACTGGGGCAAGGATGCGACACAAGTGGGCATGAGATGAGAATAGGGAACTGTGTCCCCAGTGAAAGAGGTTACATGAAGAGGATGTGGGACCTATGGATTCTTTGAAACCCAACATCTAGACTAAATCAAAACAACTAGTAGTATTACAACATCCACAAGAAACAACTGCTATCCCAGCTAGAGAGCGATGAGGTAATACACAAATGCTATGGCAAGAGGGAGCAAGAGGGAGCCAGGATATCAGGTAGATGATATCTTCATGCAGAAGATATCATCATCCCCACATTCCATGATTGCATGATAGCAAGCCCCACGAACAACTGGTATGTTGAATGCAAGAGCAGCTGACCTAAAAGAGAAGATCATAGCTAAGCTAGAAACCTGGACCCTCCGTGCCCATGCTTATTCGATACCTTTGGCAGCAGAAACCCGAAAAAGAAGAGGGACATGAACATTAACCATCATGGAAGGGCAGCCCCTGCATGGCATGCACCACCGGCAGATATAAGAAGTAGTTGATATCGAAAGATCCTGCCAATGCCTGGACAAAGCTCAGCTAAAAGACAGCACAGAGGCACTAATCATGGCAGGACAGGAACAAGCTGTAAGCACAAAGTCAACAGAGACTGCTGTCTACCAGACCAGGCAAGACTTCAGGTGCAGGCTGTGTAGAGATGCCCCTGAGACAATCTAGCACATAACACCAGGGTGCAAGATGCCAGCAGGCAGGGCATACATGGAACGCCAAAACCAAGTGGCTGGCATAGTATAAACATCTGTGCCAATTATGACCTGGAAGTTCCGAGGTCAAAATGGGACACGCCCCCCAAAGGTGGTTTAGAATAACCTGGCTAAGATCCTGTGGGACTTCCAAATACAGACAGATGAACTTGTGATGGCTAACCAACTGGACATCGTAGTGGTGGACAAGCAGAGGAAGAAGACTGTAGTGATAGACATTGCAATACCTGTCATGATCTGGGGCCGGTGGCCCAGTGTTTTGTGTTCTTTTGGTTATGTTTTGTTATATCTCTGATTATGTTTATTTGGTTTCTTTCATGTCGATCTTCAGTTTGTTATGGTTTTGAGTTTAGTTAGGGTTTTGTATCCTTTTCTTGTCTTTCTACTTCTCAGTGTTCAGCGTTTATTAGTTACTGGCCTCTTGTCTATGTTATTTTCTCATGTTGTGCTCAGTCTGCATTTGTCTTTGTTTACTTCCTGTTTTTGTTTGATAGTCCAGTGCTCCCTGTGTGTCATGTCTAGTTTTGCTTCCCGTGTTTAATTTGTTAGATTCTGTTCACCTGTGCCCTGTGTTCCCCAGCTGTTTCTTGTTTCCTAACATTACCTCCTGTGTGTATTTAAGCCCATGTGTTTGCTCCATTACTTGTCGCGTCCTCCCTCATGAAGGTGTGGTTTTGTCCTGTTAGCCGTTCAGTTTGATTTTTTGTTTCAGTGCCTTTCATCTGTGTTTACCTTCACTTATCTAAAATAAAGTCACCTTTTAAGTTCAGTTTTGCCTCTGGAGTTCTGCGTTTGGGTCCACCCTGCTCACCACACCACTCACACATGACAATACTAAGTGACAGCAACATCAGAAAAAAGGAACAGGAGAAGCTTGATAAATACCAAGAGCTCAGAGATGAGCAAGAGAGGATGTAGATCATGGGTGCCCAAACTTGCAGCCGGTGGGCCGCCTCCGTCTGCTTCCGGCCCTGCCCCCTTCTGGTCCGCGAATTGATGTCAAAGATAACATACAATTTGGCCCTTTAAGTTACTTTTTTGACATTTTGCTTAACCCTCAGAATTGGAGGGGAAGGCGAAATGTCAAAAAAGTAACTTAAAGGGCCAAATTGTAGGTTATCTTTGACATCAATTCGTGGACTGGAAGTAGGGGGTGGGGCTGGAAGCGGCCCGCGGGCCGAGTTTGGGCACCCCTGATGTAGATGGTGAAGGTAACAGTGGTCCCCGTGGTACTGTAATCGGAACACTTGGGGCAGTGACCCCCAAACTGGGAGAATGGCTCCAGCAGATTCCAGGAATAACATTTGAGATCTCTGTCAGGAAGTGCGCAGTCCTGGGGATAGCTGAGATACTGCGCAGGACCGTCAAGCTCCCAGGCCTCTGGTAGAGGATCTGAGCTTGGAGGATAAAACAAAAACTGCCTACAGGGTGAGGGGGGAACTTATTATTATTTTTTAATGTATATTTAACTAACTTTTAGGTTTTTGTATGAAAACCAACTTGGTTTGATATAGGAAAAGATTATGCTTTGAGTAAAAATATACCCCTTTAAAACAAAAACTGGGAATGTTAAAAATAAAAAAAAAATTAAATTGACACTTGGTTTAAATGTGACCCCCAGGGCTTCAAAAAAGTGATGATATTAGATGAGTTGAAAGTGAGCCCTGTCTAATTGTTGCTGTAAACCAGTCTAAGGCACTCTGAAGATGTATCTAGGTTGGAAGATTAGCTGCCAGCCAAATTATTGTAATACGTGGTAGGAACATTTCAGACACAAAATAATGATTTATTACTGATTATCTGGTGAATTTATACATGTATGCCATTAGCTGGGAGATGATCACAGTTAATTTCCCACCCTGTATGGAAATTGTTAATTTTGGTGAGTTTATGACAATTCCTAGTTTCCCACCATGGGGTATTTGATGTTTTGAATGAGATCTTATGAACTGTTGTATTTATTACCATGAAATTTGGCTCAGGCAGAGTCATTCTGTTAAAATTTCAATCTACTCAATGCTTACTAGAGTACACACATGCAGAGTAGCTAGCATGTTGAATTGAGTTGTTTAGCCAGAACAGAGTTTGGATGTGGAGTTTCAAATGCAGGAAGTGTCCACATTTCTTTTTGACTTGAGTCATTTGTATTGGAGTTACAAACGCTGTCAGCCCACTCAGGTAAATAATGGAGATTTCAGCCTTTGTGAAAGGGAATTTTTGTTCCCCCTGGCGACAAAAATAAATAAATAAAATCTACAAAAATGAAAAAATGAATATTATAGGATGTGATTTTTTTATTTATTTATCTGCAGAGGAAACAATAAAATAAAAAATAAAAAGGGTTTGAGGAGGTTAATGACAGACTAACCATAGCTCTCCTTCTATGTCTCAAACAAAGTTCAGTTGTTCACCCTTCGACCCTGTGGATGCAATGGTTTTACCCACAATTCTTTGTTTCTCATGTCTGGCAACATTTCAGGCAAAGTTTGACAATGCCACAAGAAATATTGCTGTAAGTGATGTATGTTTTCTTTCCCCCTTTCGCTTTCTGGTTCTCTCTTGTTCTCTCTCTCTCTCTCTCTCCACTTTGTCTGCAATTTTCCTTGTATCAGACATTTTTACTCTCTCCCACACACACCCTCACTGTGTCATCCCTGGCAGTCTTAACTTGACTTTCATGCTTTGTAGTCCTCAGAAGGAGAATCGTTTCTTCACTGCAGCTCTCTAAATCAGATTATACGTAATATATAGCCAAAGGTGTGTGAGCACCTGAACATTACACCCATATATCATTGCTGAACATCATTCCATGGACATAAACATGCTGCTACAAAGCCTCTACTCTTCTGTGAAGGCTTTGTATCAGATTTTGGAACCGAGCTGGAGTGATTTGCTCCCATTCAGCCACAAGAGCATTCACAAGGTCCAGCACCGGTATCGGAGGATAAGGCCAGGCTCATTTTAATTCATCCCAAAGCTGCTGGATGGGGTTGAGATCAGGTGTCAGGGCAGGCTCTAGTCAAGCTAGTCAAAAATCATTCTTTACAGGTCGTGCTTTGTGTATAGGGGCCAGTGAGTCATATAGTTCAGGTATCCCACGTTGATTTAATTAAAGCGGCATCAGAAGAAATTTGTGTTTTTATCAAATAAATCCTAAGACCTGTTACGCTTTGGGGAAACAGATGACACACCTCACATTAATCATAGCAACAAAATATGCTGTTACCACAGAAACAAAGAAGATATTTCTGTGTGCAGACTGATATTTGTATTCATTGTTATAAATTTTAGAAGCTAATGCTAATTCTTGCTGCTCCCAAACGTGTTTTGCCTTATGTAAAAGGTGCTATATGTATTTTATTTTATTTTGAAAGTTCCATCACGCCTAACCAGCTGGCCACCCCTTCCTGTCTCATGTACCCCTACCTGAAATCTGGCCAGTTTACTATTGTGGTCACTTTCAATGTCATTGAAAGTCTGCCTCAAACTCCATTGCCTTTCACAAACTGCAGCTAAGGATCGTTGGCTTTATTCTACTAGGTTCTGTCTTCAATGCAGCCATCCCATTTCTGCTACGGCTGCTGCTGCAAAAAACATGAAATTACTTGTACAAGTATGGTATAAGAGATAACACCTTCATTCTTCAACACAAAATGAACTCTCTCAGGCAGCTTTCCTGTAATTTCTTTAAGGAGTCTTCAGGAATCATTCTCCAGGCTTCTTCAAGGACATTCAAAGCTCTTCTTTGATGTTGGCTGCCTTTAGTTCCGTCCTCTGTAAAGATGATCCCACTCTGCTCCAGTATTATTAAAGTTTGGGTTCTGGGGAGGCCAATCCATGACTAAGTGTTAAATTGTGTGTTTTTCTATCCAGCTGTGCTTTGACTGCACTTGCAGTATGTTTGGGATCATTGTTGTGCTGGAAAATGAGACCGATCAGACACCTTCGCGATGGTATTGGATGGTAGATGGTGGTGGATTTTATTCATATAGTGCCAAATCACAACAAACAGTCATCACTGAGACCATTTCTGATGAGACTTCAGCAAATAGTTGATGGATACCTTTGCCTTTGCTGGATTTTATCTCATTTCTTATGCCTCTTTCCACTAGTTCCTACTTGGCTCGACTCAACTCAACTCAACTCTACTCTACACAGTTTCAGTCATTTTCCATTATATTTGAGTACCACCTCAATGTTGTTGGGATTGTTATAACACGGTGGGCCGAATGTCCCATGACATCATTTATATGCGACACAACACAGCAATGGAGGACAATGAAGCGATGGTACGTGTGTGCAGCCATTTCCCTCATTGCTGGATTTCAAAAACAGGGGGTTTGATTCTCATGAAAGAGTAGCTCTCACGACTCATCCAGTCACGTCACTCCCTCCCTGTACAATTAGTGGCATGCAGTCAGTCGACGTCACATTTTCAGCTTGACTCAGCTCGCTTAGAGCCCCGGCTGAGTAGGTACTAAAAAAATACCTCATGGAAAACCCTAAAAACTAAGTTAAGTCGAGTCAAGTCGAGCCAAGTAGATACTATTGAAAAAGAGGCGTTAGGTACATGACTTTCAGATACTGTTCATCTGCTGTAGACAGTATTTTAGACCTGCCACTTCTTCTTTTGTCCTCCAGTCATCCAGTTTCAATTATAATTGGACTGAAATTTTAAATAGTTTCTTTGCTAAGCTGTCTATTATATGTAGACAAAACAGTGGTTCATCCCTTGAGTTAGATGGTTTTTATGCTTGAATGATTCATAGGTCAGTGTTAAGTGGTTTAACAATTACAAAAAACATTCCTCTGAAAATGGTGAGATAAAAGAACTGGACTGAAACTAAGTGGAAAAGCTAATGTCCAAAGAAAACTTTGAAAGACCTTCAGAAAGCCTGGAGACCTACTGCTCAAGGCCGCTTTAAAGAAATACAAGAAAGTCTGGCTCCTTGGAAGCAAAATAGAAAGAAATGATGGGTGACTCAAAACTTTTGCATGCTAAAAATCAGAAACAAGCTTCAGTTGATCTGTAATAGCTTAAGAAATTAATTTCTATGCCTCAGCATGAGAAGAAAAAAAGTCTGCTTTGCAATTAGAAGCCCAGTTTTAGAAACACGCAGAAGACTATGAGTACTGGATATAAACATCTAGTCATAATAAAACATTAATGGTTGAAATTCAAAAAGCTAAATATTGAAAGTACACCGACCCATACAGCATTAGTCAGAATTCAGAAGAATGACACCTTTCTCCAGCTTTTAAGTGAAATCTGTTGCCAGTCACCTCACGGTAAGAAGGTGCTGGGTTTGAATCTCCTGATTTGCTTTGGCCTTTTTACATCTGTATGCTGCAGCTTTAAGATTTCCTTTAGCTAAAAATGCCCTCTCTCCTGAGCCCTATCCATTTCAGCTGTGTTAGTGGTAGCGCTGGACGTGGGCGTGCAAGACAGAGCATTTGTGTCAGTGCAGAAATATTAATCTGTGCATATCTGCTTGCTCACTACACATGCAGTACTCTGAGAGTGTGCTGAAGTCTAGGGAAAGCTTGAGTATGAGTGCAGAAGCACTCAGGGCACCACTGCAGGCGTGTGTTGATACTGTGTACTATATGCTCCTAATCACAACCCCTCACTTGTTTCTTCCAACCTCTCTTAGTCTCGCTCTCCGCTTACCCCTCTCTGCTCTGATTCGGTCTTCTGCAGGCCGTGGTGACCAGCAGAGCAGAGAAATTGCCTGTTATCTGGGGGGTCGATTCTTCATGGGGTCCCGTAAATTGCTTTGTATTGACACCCTGTCAGACTCAGGATCCTCATGTTAACCCCTAGATCTGCCCTCAGGTGTGATGACTCTCCCCAACACCAACCAGCCAACCCCCTGATACCCTTCTCCTTCTGGGGCATGCCTGGAATTAACTACATAAATATCAACAGCATCAGGGTTAACTGGTGTTTCCTGTGGGACACCATTTGGCTACTTTGCAGGGTGTCTGCAAACTTCATCAACATAAATTTGAATTTTTTAAAAACAGTTTGAAATGCAGTAGAGTGAAGGCAGAGGTGAATTTAGTTGGACGTCCATAGTTTATGGCCCTTGACTGCTCCAGTACCTTTTCTTAATCTTGTAGGAGGCGTTTCATAAAAATCAATCACATTAGGACGACAGCTGGAGTTGCTAGCAGGGTGCTAAGAAACCACCGACCCTGTGATGGATGTGACTGTGAAACGCTCAGGTAGTAATGGAAAGGAGACGTTTCTGGTTCATTTTTGGAGGTGCACATCATCGTTGATGGATCTCACATATTTGGGAACTTGTATATCTAACACCATGAATATCTTATCTTTTGCCATGTTATTGTCATACAAAGTGCATTAATGAGATAAAAATAAATAATCATCAGCTTCTGATGTGACTGCCAAGCGTATTTGTGCGCAGTCTCAGTGTTTTCTTGTCCCAGGTTTTTTTCATTAATCTGATCGTAATAAAAAAATAAATAAAAATAGACGATTCTCTGGCAAGTGTTCCCATTCCTGTCCTAGCACACACATACAGTGAGTTGCAAATAGATGAGCCTCATTTTAAAATGTGTATTTATGCGTATTTTGGTAAAATAAATTCAGTTAAATTAAATAAATTAAGCTGTTTTTTTGTTGGATGGCTTTTTAGATGTTCACATAGGTGACAAGTTGAGCTGCTTGCCAGTAGACAGAATACAGTGTAATAGAGCAATCATCTCCAAAACTTTAAAAGACAGATAGTGTGGCTGGTCTTAAGGAAACTGAAAGGATTAAAGGGCAACTTTAATAAATATAATAAATCACTTTTTTCAGGGAATGTTTCTTTCATTTCTTCATGGCAGTAGACCCAGGCAGTCGGAGTAAATTTCATGTGTGTGACACTTGTTGGCTTTGTGCTTTCACTGTTCCATAGCACAGGCCACACTGATGCCATATGAGTTGGATAACACTGAATTCTGCATTGCCTGTTATATTAATTTCTTTGTTGTGCGTTCTGTTCACCATTAATCCTGAATTTCAGTTGAAAACCTCTTTTTTTTTTAGTTTCTCTAACTTTTTCCCCCCAATATTTCCATATTATATATTATATACAAGATGTTAAATATAGAGAAAAAAGATGTTCTTGCTGATCAAAACACTTCATGCCATTTATAAATAAAATATTGTAGGAGAGCAGCAGTGTGTAGAACGTACAGAAATCAGTATCTTACTTACCTGTCATGATGACAATGCTAGTTGCTATTGTGGCACACCCAAAACGTGTGACCACTTTTGTGTTAATCTGTTAATTTAATTTATTTAATTTGCTTATCTGTGATTTCCAGCAACAAAGACTCAAAATATTTTTGGGAAACATGACCAATATTTGTGATGATTTATTGTGCAATATGGACTATACAGAAGGACAGTAAAGTTGGAGCAACACCTCAGGTGTTGATTCCAGGGAAGATGCACCCTGGTTGCTTTAGGGGGTGAATTTCCGCCCGCCAAACAGATGCAATCTGGAAGGCAAACCGAGCGCACTGCGTCTTCATTGCTCCTGAATGTTACCTGTATTTGCAGGTTAGTATTTGGTTAAAAAAAATAATACTACTGTCTATCATTTGGAGAAAAGGTTATTCTGCATGCTAAGTTTGTAAAGTTGCATAGTTTTGCACTTGCGAGCAGCAGTTTGGAGACCTGCAGCAGCCTCAGCCAGAGGACAGGCTCTGCAGGCCGCTAGCAAATACATCATGGTAATGTTGCAGTGTTGTGGGTCATATGCCCCGAGTGTGGTCTTGCAGGAGTGTCACTGCAGGTTTATTTGCTTTACATGATGGATATTTGTACTCCCGCACACCTTACTGTTTAGAATACAGATGTACGTTTAAGATGTTTTGGCACTTTAAGTAAAGTTAAGTTTGAATGAGTGTATGAGTGTTTCACATGTTATACAGGACTATTTTATTTTCACAATGCTGTTAAGAATGTGTGATTAATTGCTTAGTTTCAGTATCCAGATCAGATACAGTGTCTACCGTAAATTGGAACAGCTAAAAGCATTGTTTTAAATACAGTTGTACATTGGAGATAGTGCAGTGTTGATGTGTGAACACATTTACTTCTATGCTTATAACTGTTGGAAATATGGGCATATGTGAGTTGCAAAGACACTGGAACTGAAAGAAAGTAATGCATACATGAATGTTGTTAATGTTTATGGAAATTTGAATAAGATGCAATCTGGAAGGCAAACCGAGCGCACTGCGTCTTCATTGCTCCTGAACGTTACCTGTATTTGCAGGGATATCATTTTTGTTATGGTGACACCACCCCTGGGGCCCATAACAAATTGTGGGGGCTCGTCTGGGATCCACTTCCAATAGACTCGTCGACGGAAGAGGGTCCAGAGATATCAGAACCATAAGGCCAATGACGTTGCTGTGGCCAATGACGTTGCTGTGGCCAAGACGACAGCTGGTGATTGTCCGTGAGGGGAAGCCAAGATTCAGGTGAGGATCTTCATTCTGCCAAGGGAACTGCACTGCTGTGTCTCATCAGTGAAAGCACATCATGTCAACAGCATGCAAGGAGCTGGTTTGGAGCATCAAAAAGAACCTGTATGGGGTGCCTGGGTGGCTTAGTGGTGAAGCCGGCGACCACATATATATGCCGCATTGCGGTGCGGGCGGCGCGGGTTCGCGTCCCGGCCTGTCGCCAATTTGCCCGCGTGCCTTCCCCCTGTATCTTTCCCCCATTTCCTGTCTCTCTCCACTGCTAACAAAAGCTGTTGTGGCCAAAAACGCAAAAAAAACAAAAGAACCTGTATAAGCTTTCAGGTGGGGGAGCTTACCAGCTAGCAAGAGACATTGCAACTGACCATCAAGGTGATGAGTTAGAACCCACTGATGAAGAAGGTTGTGTGGAATGCATCATTAAATATATTTAGTCTGATGCCTTGTTACAATCTGAAGACGAAGGAATGAGTCAGCTGCTAGCGTTAAATGATATGTTGTGTAGCATAATTGAAAATCGTGATTTGCTTAACATAGTGGATAAGATTGCACAGTCACAGGACAATGTTAATGTACCTGCTAAGACAGTAGAGTGCACCGCACTCACACATGCTGCCTCCCATCAGTCACCACCAGTTACTGATGCTCTACAGCACACTGACTTTGGTGCACAGATACCCAACACCAATCAAAGCTTAACCCAGGCTAGAATCACACATGGTGAGCTGGGTAAGCAGCCACAGCAGTTTAGAACTTTGAGTAACCCACAACCCAGTGAGGTGCACAGTACACATGACACAGCATCACGTGCTACATTATGTCATACTCCGTCACATGTAACCAGTGAGAGGATGGTTTCCATAAAGGACCTCTCTTGCCTCCAGCGGAGGGAATTTAAGGTACACGGTGGACAGATTGGAGCTTCCTCCGATCACACTTGGGTGAAAAGGCCAGTACTGAATTGTTCCAAGAACTAATGTGTGCAAAACAGAATGACCAAGAAACCCCCCAACAGTTTCTGTACCGTATGAATGGGCTCAAACAGAAGATCCTTTTCCAGTCAAAACAGGCCAGTACAGACATCGCTATGACCGCAGGACTATTCAGGGAGTATTTCTTCACAGCATCTATCAGGGTTTGGGCGCAAAGCACACTGACATCAGACAACAGCTGAGACCGCTTCTCTCAAACAACAAAGTCACCGATTAGGAGATTCTCAGCCAGGTTACAAAAATGATGAGTGATGGAAATGAACATCAGCGTAGGCTAGGCCATGCTCCCCGTCAAAAAACAACACAGACACACAGTATCCAAGTGGAAGAAGGAGAGGGGACTGTAGACCAGGGTGGTAGTGAGATGATACAGCAGCTCAGTGTACAAGGAGAGGCTTTAGCTAACATGGTCGCAACTTTAATGAACCAACAGACAGCAACCCACTCAAAAGCTGTACCTACCCAAACAGCAGACCAAGACAAGTTGCATACCACCCAGCCTCTTGCTCACCAAGCATCCACTCCTCCACCAAGTCAGCCCTCTGTTGCGAGGAGAGGTAAAAATATTCAGCTGCACAAAGTGCATGCACAAGGCTCAGAGAACTGTAATCACTGTTTTTTGTGTGGGGACCCCGGGCATAGAGCAGTTGTCTGTCTGAAAAGACCCAAACAGTCGGGAAACGGGAGTCGGTTTCTGTTGAGGGACAGACAGAGGCCATTCCACGGTCCCAGTCCCGCTCAGTAATGGCCACCCACAAACAGACATTCATGCTCTTTTAAGACACAAGCTGCTAGTAACAGTACAGAGCGCACAGTGCCGCTAATTGGTAGAAAGAGTCTGCTTAATTGTTTTCTCAATGGCTTTGCTGTCTCAGTATTATTTGATACTGGTTCACAGGTAAGCATCATTGATAGAGCCTGGAAGGAGGCATTCATCCCTCAAAATGCAGTAAGGCCTCTACAAGAGCTCCTGGAGCCTGGGGAACGCTTTGACTTGTGTTTAAATATTTAATCTGGCATTTCTGTACCCTTGAATCAGACATGGACTAAATGTAGACCATCTCAATCCAGCCCAAAAATCCTAAAAGGAAAAGAAAGCAAAACTCTCTGGAAAGTTCTGGGGAAAAAAGAAAAACTGCCTTTAATGGTCTGTGGTTGTTGGCCTGAACTCAGCGTCCTGTAATCTGTCTCCTGGAGACTTTTCACTGCTGTCATTGTTTGGGTGTCATGTGACTGATGTGGTGTTAGCATAGGTGGTCTGCAGCATTTTTTTCCTCCCCAGTACTAGCTAGCATATTTAGTGCTGGCTCAGTTGATCCCAAACATCCCTTAGATATTCTGCTTTAGCCTGCTGGGGACCTCCCATAATGCAATAAGCACCTCTCCTCTTCTCTCCTCACGTTCACTCCTCATGCACTTATATGCCAGTCTTGCATGGCTTCTCTCTCCCGTAGTTTGTGCTCTGTCCTCTCTCCCTTTACCTTCCTGCAGGTATCTCTGGCTCTGGAGCTGCACTGTATGTTTCTGATCTGCAGTTTCTGGCCCCCACTACCTGCCAAGTGTTTATTGTCATATTGTTTGTTTTCCATTTCTCTTTTTTTCCTCTCTTCTCTTTCCCCACACCCTAACTGGTCACAGCAGATGGCTGCCCTCCCCGAGCCTGGTTCTGACGTAGGTTTTCTTTGACCCCCCCAGCCCACCCCTGTACCCAAGTGCTTGCTCATAGGAAATCATTGGATCATTTCTATTTAAACTCTTGTCTAATAATATTGTACTGTTTTAATATTGTGCTTTCTTTTTGTACTGTTGTAGCATCTTTACCTTGTAATATAAAGTGTCCTGAGTTAACTGTTATTGTGAACTGGAAAATGTATCTGGATTTTAATTTGAAGTGGACCAATTATGCTTTTCCTTGTTTTCTTTCAGATATTTACACTGTTACGATGCTCATATTAGCTATGACCAAGTCTTAAATAGTGAGATAGTCCGTGCAAGTCCAAGTACCCATTCTGAGTCAAAGGCTCAGGCTTCAGACTGCTCCAGATACTCAGTTACGGGTAGTCTCTTCTACTCTTGGCTCTGTATATCAGCAAGAGTAGATACACCTAATATGGTCATCTCAGGCAAACAACTCTGAGCACGAAAGCCTCACCCAGTTACCATTCAAACCTTGTTTTTATTAGGGGCAGCCAAACAGATGAACGTTGGCTTTATGGAAAATGGAAGTTAAGTAAAGCAGCTTGGCTTAGACCGTGGTTAAAGTGAGGCACTGCCCCATGGCCCAGTATAAGATATATAAGGATTATTTTAAAGTGTGAATCATGCAAAGCTGCTATAAAGGAGTCCAAGAATGGAAATATAGAGCTGAAACAGGCATAATACAGTATGCACCCCTAAAATCAAAATCTTTTCTTACATATCAGCCCAGTCGTATTGATTTTGCTGTATATCAGTGCTATGAAGTTACATTACCAAACACTTTTTACATATCTAAAGCATATTATTCACTAAATTTTGTATTTGAATTACTTCTAGTAATTAATTTGCTAAAGAGAAAGACGTGAGACTAAATCAAAACTCATCACATCGTGATAGAATTTCCCTCAATGTGAACAGAAGATGATGTGAAATTATTCTGCTGCCCTTAAATGATGAACTTCAGGTCAGAGTTTCTGTTTTCTAAAATGAATATGTAGTCAGAAAAAAGTCTTCTAAGTAGCCTTGTTGAAATTTAGTTATTCAGTTCAGTTCAATTTTATTCATATTGCACTAAATCACAGCAAACACTAGTGTCAATGTGCTTTATATTGTAAGGTAAAGACCCAACAATAATTGAGAGAAAACCCCAACAATGAACGCCCCCCGCCCCCAAGAGCAAGCACTTGGCAGCAGTGAGAAGGAAAAACTCTTTTAACAGGAAGAAACCTCCAGCAGAACCAGGCTCAGGGAGGGGCAGTCATCTGCCATGACCGGTTGGGGCTGAGTGGGGCATAAACTCACAGATAGCGGTGAATGGTGAATGAAAAAGAAACAAGAAAAGTGCATCATGAAGAAACCCCCAGCAGCCCAGGCCTATTGCAATGTAACTAAGGGATAGTTCAGGGTCACCTGATCCAGCCTCAACTATTAGCTTGATCAAAAAGGAAAGTTTTAAGCCTAATCTTAAAAATAGAGAGGGTGTCTGTCTCCTGAATCCAAACTGGAAGCTGGTTCCACAGAAGAGGGGTCTGAAAGCTGAAGGCTCTGCCTCCCATTCTACTCTTAAGTATCCTAGGAACCACAAGTAAGCCAGCAGCCTGAGAGCGAAGTGCTCTGTTGGGGTGATATGGTACTATAAGGTCTTTGAGATAAGATGGGGCCTGATTATTCACAACCTTGTATGTGAGGAGAAGAATTTTAAATTCTATTCTAGATTTAACAGGGAGCCAATGAAGAGAAGCCAATATGGGAGAAATCTGCTCTCTCTTTCTAG
>JASGAU010408227.1:0-10600 GCA_030220045.1 Australoheros facetus
CTCTACAAAATGCCTTGTGTAGAAACAACTTGATCAGCTGTGTTATTGTGTCTTGTGGGTCTACATGTCCCCTCTGTACTGTATGAAGGTGCAGCCATCCTTCCATCTAACCGTTGCCAGTTTGTGTGGTTTTTCCTTCTGAGCAGATGCAGCTTTCTGCGCTCTTTCTTTAACGTCCTCATACTTATCACTACATCGTGTTTATGTACTAACAGAAATCATTTCCTTGTTACTAAAACGATTCTAAAGTATAGTTTCACTAACTCATAATACAAGACATTCTGGAAGGGATAACAGACGTGTCGTGGCAGTTTGACTTGAAGCGACTTTAATCTGCACATTTTGACTTTTTTTCTCAAAATTTTGAATTTATTCTCAAAATGCACAATTTATTATTTTTTCTCAGTGTGGCCCTAATACTCCTTTGTACTGGTACCAGTGCGGCCAGCTGATAAAGTAAGCCTGGAATGACATGGTCATTATGCTTCATAAAAGACTCAAGACATTTTGTTTGGTGGTTTGTCCACGTCTTATGATATAAAACATATATATGTAAATTATACATGCAATAATATAGGTGTACACAACACTATTTTTCGAAGAAACATTTGAAAAAAAAGAAAGTAAAAGATCAAATAGCATTTTTCAGGCTTTGCTCCGAGTATTTACGAATCTGTCAGGTTTCCGATGTGTGTCCCCCCCCAACAGTAAACTCCTTCCTACGCCCTTGGTTGCTGCACATGTTGGTGTTTCCCAAGTTAAAAATTTTAGTTTAGGTTGCTGGCAGACTGAGATTTTCTGATAATAAAAATAACTTGTGGCGCCCTGAGGTTGGATTTATGTCCTCTCCCGACTTCAAACCGTGGATCTTTTGACGGTGAAGCTGTCGACCGCCACACCACAGAGCCATGAATGCACAGACAGAACACTACATTCAAATGGAAAGACAGACTTTAGGGGCAGAAAGGAAATGACCCAAGACAACATTCCCCCCTGGGGATAATGAAGATTTGTTTGACCTTTGACCTTGTGTAGAAAAATGTAAAACACAACCTGTCAACACAATTAATGAATAAAAGCATTAAAAGCAATAGAAGGGGAGAACGGCACAAAAGAAAATGTTGATAAAACGACATAATAAAAAAGCAAGTCTGCAAAAATGTGCTTTTAGAAACGACTCTAAAGAAGTCACTATTTCCACAAGCTTTTTCTAACGTGGGTCATTCCAGGGGTGAGTGGACTGATGGCAAAAGCTGAATCACGGACACCTCTGAAACCCTGTGATGTAACCAGAACCTGACGTTCACCTCCTGGAACTACATTTACTCACACGTGTCAGCAAATTCCTGGAGGCAGATTACTGAAACTGTTGAAAAGGACGTGAGGGAACGCTCAAAGAAGTGGGAAAACTTGAGCCACAAAAACCGCCACAAAAAACAAACCACACAAAACTGACCACAGCAAAGAGTTGGGACCCAGGAGGGGGAAAAGTCCCAGGATTTTATTTGTTTCTCCCGTGGCTGGTACTGCATATAAAACACTGGGACACAACCACAATGTAATTAACACCATGCACAACGGCGTCGCCCACTTCCACAGGTAACGCCGCAGGCTCCACACTGCTTCACCGCTGAAGTCTAAATCAGCCACGAGGTCTAAACTTTGGATATGAAGGACCCACCTGACCATCTAAGCCTGTGAACCAAAAGATTGTGGTTTGGGTTAAAATGCGCCCATTTATAAGAGTGAAAAATAACTAAAGTCCTTCATGTCGATTGGCAGCGTGATAGACAAGTAGGGCGACGGATCAGGAAAGCCCAGGCAGCGTTTATCCGGGTGAGGAAATCCGGGTGTTTCAGGAAGTTCTTCATCATCATCAGAGATCATCAGTGTCTCTATATGAAAAGCAAGAGAACCGGCTTCATCATTAAAGCGCCTCGAGGCGACTGTAGCTGTCATTCGGCGCTATATAAATAAAATTTAATTGAACTGACTCATCTGGAGATTTGTGCTGCAGCTAAAGGAAAAATCATCAGTCATCATGATTCATCCTCTGGGCACCATGAATATCTGCTCTGACCTGCATGACAAACCCTCCAAAAGTGATTTAGAAACATTTTGATATTTTGGTCCCGGCAGAAAAAAGAACCTGACATAAAAAACAAACTCATAGTTTATTTTAGATGTTTATAATTACAGGAATAAAGACTTTAAGAACACCACAGCTATTATTAATGCTACTGTTATGTATAGCTTTTATTGCAATAAAAAAAACAAATCAACTGTGTAATCAAATATGTCCCAGTGGTCGAACAAAGCAAACGTCCCTTTAAATCACAAATATCGGTAGCGCCGGTCTCTGGCTGCATGACCGCAGATGCTCGTCTCTGGACGAGTGATCTGGAACCATCATTTCGTTGTGTGCCTTGTGCGCACAAGGACAATGAGCTGAATCGAATCTAACATCTAATCAGAGCGCAGAACTCCAATCCATAAAGTCGGTGTTGCTCAGACTTTTTCTGACAAGCAACCCTGTCAGCTTTATACCAGCAAAACAATAAAAAATATTAAATAAATCACCACAGAGCTGCTAGATAGAGGTTATTTTAGAGGAAGAAAGCACTGAAAAAAAAGACACTCCTGCAGCTGCCCTAAACTCTGAGGACAAACTTAACATTGCAGCATTTAACAGGAATGCAGACAAACAGTGACTAAAGATATATTTTTTTACCTTTATGAAAAACACTAAACATGACGCATGCAATTAAACCAGCAGGCGCCTCCTGTCTGAGTCGTTTTTTTGCCTAAAGGGAAATAAAACCTCTTCCTCACGTGTAACGTAACACTGCCGGAGAGCACGCCGCTGCTTACTGCAGATTAGAAGACAAAATGCAGGTAAAGCAGCTGCAAGGCGCAAGAAAAGGGTAGTACAGGTAATACAGGTCACACACACACACACACACACACACACACAGAGCAGGCGTGAGCACCGCTAATCTTACCTCACACACGAGGAAAGCCACAAGTATCAGATATCGATTGAAAGAAGAAAAAGAAGGTTCTGCACACTCGCTATAGACATGCTCCACTGGGAACACACACACACACACACACACACACACACACACACACACACACACACACACAATAAGGAAGTTCATTAAGAAAAACCTTTGAGCGTTCAGTCACGACCTTGAAAGCTGCTCAAACGATCCAAACTGGACCTGAGAGCAGAACAAACTCCTCTGGGTTTGATCTGTGGAGAAAGGCGGCTTCCTGTGAAGTGACACCAGCTCCTTTCGCCACAAAACTTTAAAGGAGTAGTTCAAAAAATTTGGGGGGAATGAGACGAGGCTAACAGCAATTACTGCGTCTGTGCGTTAAATACAGAAGAGTCAGCCGAGCTCAGCATGAAGACTGGAAGCAAAGGGAAATGGCTCACCTGGTTCCCTCCAATATTAATCAACTTAACAGATGAATGGTCGTCACTTCTTTGGCCAAAACAGAATCAGTGGGTGATGTCACAACGGCTACGTCCATCTTTTAAATACAGTCTGTGTCTCGACAAACACCAACATATTCAGCCACTAAGTCGATGCAGTTTGTCTCCCAGCAACCCCATGGTGATGACAAGACTCTGTGATGTCACTGCACCCATCTGTTGTTTGCAGAGCGATAGTTGAAGTAACTCCCCTGAAAACACTACATGTGGCAGCTTTGTACGGGCTGGAGCCGGCTCACATTTGGCCAGATCTGCATCACAAAGTCCTGTGTAACGGACCCGGCCCAGCCGCCACAGTGCACCGTTTCACTGGTATACTTTCTTTCATGTATATCTGGACTGTTGCAGCCGTGGATGTTCATTAAACGTGGCCAAAGTTTCACATAAGGAGGTCAGCATATATGCGAGTAAGCCCTTCTAGAAGTAATTCCTGCCATTCTTGTTGATGCTTATAGGCAGTTACCTTGAGACAAATCCCTATCCCATAACAGCAACTTTACTCCTCACAACACATTAAAAAAAAAATCTCAAAATATACAGAATCACCAGTAAATGTGATAGAAAAATGCTTAAAAAGTAGTGAATAAGGTTTAAAAGCAGTGCAGAGTGCCGAGTCATCCCATTAGAGCAATGAACAAATGCAGTAATAATTCAAGTTATGGCTACAGTAACCTTGCCGTACACTAGAAGACAACAAAAAGACTTATGAAAGACTTAAAAGCATTACATCTAAAGACGATGTGTCACAAGCAGAGCTTGGTGTAATTTGTCTCTATTTGCAGTACTACAAACGACTTTCAGGGAGTAAATAAAAGACAGACTGTAGCTCTAGATTCCTTCTGACATTAGCTCCCATCTACTGCTGGTGGAAAATAGAAAAACTTGAACACCAGCAGCTTTTGGTCACCCAGGAGTGTGTGCAATAGGTTTTCTAAAAATCGCTCAAAAAGAAAAAGAGAATACATCGTACCGGCTGTGGAGTGGAGAGAGAAAACTGGTTGTTGGTGACGTTCATATGATTGAACTTAACTGAACCAAGGCAAAAAAACAAACTTACAATAATATTAAATGTGTTTCCCTTCATGTCAAGACGAGAAAGACCGACTTAACCTCAAAACCTCTGCACCAAAAACCTTTAAACCGTAGCAGCCTAAGCAATCACATTGAGATCTTTGGTACTTCTTTGTGACCACTTTCACCAGGTGCCAGCCAGCAACCAATCACCAAGCAGTCACCGAGCAGTCAGGGAATTTCTCCCTCGTCACCTGTGGTTGCCAAGCGGTCAGTGACTGGTCTCAGAGCCTGCGTGTTTGAGGCCTCAGCAACACAGTGACTGCCAGCAACCACCCGCCAACTGGTCACCAACTAGTTTTCCCCAGTGATCAGTTGTTGCCAGGTCTCCAGATCTGTGTGACTGGGGCCTTTATTAAGATCGCCTCACACCAAATGGTCATGATGACAGGAGAGAACCACAAACTTAGCAAAACCGTCATGATTTTATTGCAACACTGGACTGAAATCACTTTAGAAGTTGATCGGTGTAAGCCAAGGAAAGTGTAAGAATCACAGGAAGCAGTCCTGTAAACAGAACATACAGAGATCAGCACTGAAGTCCAAACTCCAAATGTTTAATCCAAAAACAGGTAATGGTCATACGCAGGAAATCCGTCAGCGTGGCGAACGATCCAGGATGGTGCAGGCAAAAGGCAAAGTCCACAGAACACTCCGGCGGTTATTCGCAAGGAAATCAACACAAAGAAAACAAAGAGTGCAAGCAAAACTAGAAAGGCCCGGATTACTTGACTACACGCAGCACAAGGTGTGACAGACAACAGAACAATGGCTAGAAAACAGAAGACAAAACTGAGATTTCAGAATAAAACAGGAAGTGACTAATACAACACAGGTGAGACTATCACAAGAATGGAAAACTACCAACACATTAATTAAAAAGGACCTTTTTGTCACTCTGTAGAATTTAACTAAAACTTTCAGCACCATTATTTCTTTGTAGCCTTACCGCTTTTGTCTCAATGACTCGCTGCACCATCTTGTGGTTCAAATTGGTACTACACAGAAGTACAGCACAGCGCTACTTTAACCTCTTCGAGACAACACACAAAAATCTTGGACATGTAGCTATCGATAGCCTTAATTAGCATCAAAATGCTTTAAACTATTTTTAAACACAGGAGCTTGAAAGCATGTACCTTTAATCTGTGAAATCTCCCAAAGCCCAAAATATTCCACTCAAAACAAACGCCCTGCAGGCATTTAAAGGTTTTTCAGTGAGCCAAGCCCAACAATCTAGAACAGGTGTTACCAGCTGAAGCCGGTCAGATGAAAAAAATAATTCAGTGTTGTCTCATCACGTTCCCCAAAAGCTTGTAAAACATGATGATATAACTAAGAAAGAGCTAGAGAACAGTTTTAAATTAAACCCTTATATGCTGCCTATATCACAACATCCACCATGAAACCATGACCTCCTGATAATTACGCTGTTTATTACTCCTGGCTATTTGTGACTAGTTGGACCTGATAAGCATATAAACTAAGCGTCATCACTGAACAGGATGCCATTACTTCCTTACATAGTCGTTACAGTTGTTTTTTAAGGAGAAGTACGTCCTTGTATGTGTTTAGTTTACAGTATGAAGTATAACGTGCAGGAAACCCAAAATGTCAAGTCCCCATATGAGGACAGAGGATTTCAGGAGGTTAAAGTTTGAACTCACACCAGAAATCCTTCCTTAAATACTCGTTTCATTTAAAGCCTTTTACTCTCAGTACTTATAAAAACACACACTTACAGCTCTGAGGGGCAGCTGCTCTGAAATCCTTCAGCTTTGCTTTCAGCTTGTTGTGAGTGCATTAATGGCATGATTCCCTCTGAGTGGCTGTGGCTCTGTGAGTGTGCGTCTCTTTGCTTTTGTGTTTTCAGCCAATCAGAGGTCACCTGAAGATACCAATCAGACAGAGCGCAGGCAGGTACGGAGGAGAGAAAGTCAGAAAGGTGTGGCCTGACAGGTGCGTTTGGTGCTGACATTGTGCACCTTTTGTCTGACTGACACCAAGGATGGAGGACACACACACACACACACACACACACACACACACACACACACACACGCACGCACGCACACACACACACACACACACACACACACACACACACACTAGCAACTATAAAAGCAGCTAATATCTGCTAAAGTCACACACATAGTTTTATAATGCCTGTTGAATAAAGGACACACACACAAACAGAGACTTTGGTCTTCTGGGGCAATAACCATCAGTTCAGCTCAATAAACCTTTATTACCCCCCAGAGGCTGCTGCTTTGCAGCTGCAGGAGGAGGTGATGAAAGCCTCTCACAAAACAAGACAAACCCTAATCCCAGAGATAATCTGAGAAAAAAATATACATTCATACAGCCTAAAAACTGCCGACTTACAGGTCACATCCTATCTACACCATCCCCACCCATCCATTTTATTCTGCTTATCCTTTTCACACTTGGAAATGGAGAAAAAGTAAAACCATAGACCTCTTTGCTTGGCTCAGCATTATGGGAGTGTTTTTAAAGCTCAAAATTAGGGAGGCTGCTTTGATTGACATGGGTACCAACACAGCCAGCTGCATCACATTGTTGTCAGGTAGGCCTCATCTCCTCTAAAGAAAGTCACTGAAATAGATTATTCAAGCCAGTTTGTGGTGTTGGTTTCTAGACCATTTTTAATGGGATTATCAGTCAAATAATAATGCCCATCCTATTTAGTACGCCACCCTCTCGTCCAAACATGGTCCCTTCTAGTTGAGATTTCAGAACGACCACCGGTTCACGTTAGGGTGAGTCGAGTAACTGAACTTGACTATCTCTCCACAGTGCTAATGTTGAGGCTTCAAAATAGATACTCCAATATAAAAAAAATAAATATTTCCAAACATTATTAGACTGCAAATCCTGACACCTGCAGAACTCCCAATGATAGCTGAGGCTCAGATGGATCCATCCAGCGCAGCCTCAGAGTAGTTCATGAAATAGTTCCATCTTCTTAAGTATTGATCCGTGTTTCTGGACATGACTTTTCCCATACTTTTGCATTTTTGAATGCGACTTTTCTTCTGTTTGGTCTCAGGTGTACTGATTTGTGGCCATGTTCGGTAGTTGAAGGGGGCTGAAGGGGATGGCAGTGGAGCGCTCACACCAGAGACCCGAGTTTGACTCTGAAGAGGCGTCCACACAGGGAGCGACTCACTCGCCGTGGATCACTAGGAAGCTGATGGTTGGTTGTTAGCGGATGGTCCAGGCTCTGGTCTTCTAAATATGTAATGTAGTTAATAGCCTGTCATGTGTCAGTCATCAGCATCGTCCGCTCTCATCAAAGTTGAGAAAACACAAGAAACATGGCCATGAACAAAAGGTCTGCTTTTTTGGGACTGTTTCACCACCTGCTGCTAGACTGATCCATCACACCATCATGTGCCCATCATGCATAACCAACAGCATGTCGACGGTTTTATAAAGTTGAAAAACTTCTTGAAGAAGCAGCAGCTGCTTCCAACTCTTTCTGCCATTCACATCCTGGAAGAGCAAACCCGGCGACTGCTTCGTGCTGCAGGGAGGGAACAAAGGTACGATCCTTTCCAGGTTATGAAAAACAGCAGCAGAGTTTGACCTCCTGCACATCAACATGCAAACATAGGTCCAGTGTTCAAACCTTCTAGTTTGCCTCAGAATAGAATAGAATAGAACAAAATAGAATAGAATAGAACAGAACAGAATAGAACAGAACAGAATAGAATAGAACAGAACAGAATAGAATAGAACAGAATAGAATAGAACAGAACAGAATAGAATAGAACAGAACAGAATAGAATAGAACAGAACAGAATAGAACAGAACAGAATAGAATAGAATAGAATAGAATAGAATAGAATAGAACAGAATAGAACAGAACAGAACAGAATAGGCCTACTAGAGCACTAAAAATGAAAAATGTAAACAGACCAGTGCAGCGTCCACCTTTCACAGTTTCCCATTTAGATCAACACAGGAAGCAAATCAGACCAAAACACACACAGCCTTCTTTTGTCGCCACGCCTTCCCACAATGCTGTGTGTGTGTGCGTGTGTGTGTGCGTGTGTGTCTTTACACCTGTCCCACACAGTGTGTGTGTGTGTCTGTGTGTATCTAAAGTCTAAAGTCCTGCATTGTGTTTTGTGTTTCACGTGTCTTCCAGTAAATAGAAGCTGCAGTAGCAGCAGCAGCCTCGCTCACAGGCACACCCCAAACCCAAATACATACCTGGCTTTGTACCTGGCAGTGCATCAACCTCAGCACTGGGAGAGATGCTGGGTAGCACGGCACACCCTCTGAGGTCTCCTGATCCTTAATTTACTATGAAATGGTTGATTGTTGTTTGTTTATTAGCAGTCTCCGGCTTTCATGCGGCCCAAACTGATCTCACGCTGACCGCAAAGCCCAGTTAGGTCCTGAACACACCGCTGAGGCTGGCACACGGACATATCAGAGGTCATAAATGGGTCTAAAAAGCATGTAATCCTGGTTTGATGAACCTTTAACAAGATCATTCTGTCTCATTGGTACATTCAGGACTCAGATAATGGCCAACATAACCATTCCAGTATTATTGTTCATTGAAATTGCAATTTCAGCAGTATGTCTGTTTTTCCACATTGGGTCAATCTGTTGCTTTTACGTTACATTAAATGTTTGTATCGCATCTCTATGACCCAAAAATCTGCAGCTCCTGAAGCAGCCCATGTATAAATTTCTATACATTTTCCCTCATGTGTAGTTGGAGCATGCTGGTATCCCCACAACAGCAGTAGGTTCAGGTTCAGGTTGCTTTTTTTGACAGAGTGGGTGTGCAGTAGGTGAGTCTCTGGTTTCTGTGTAAAAAGGCTCTGCACTGATTTAAAACCCACTGCGGTGCTGTGTGGAGGTAAAATGTCCTTGCTCACTAAGCATAATACAACATAATAAAATAATAATAAATAATCTGCAGGGCATGAATGATGGCTGCTGGAGCAACAATGTTTCTATACTGTGTCGTTCTGACCTTTGTGACTAAAGGGAACAGGAGAGACCTGCAGCGAGGGGTGAGAGAGGCAGAAAAAATCACGGGTACCTCACTACCCCCCCTCAGTGACATTTACAACAGCTGACTCCAGAAAAAGGCTCTCTGCATCCAAATGGACACTCTCTGTTTTCCCCCCTCCCCTCAAAAAAAGAGATTCAGACAATTAAAGGCAAACACGAACAGGCTGAAACCAAGTGCTCAAATTAAATCAACATTTACAGCAAGTAAAGCGACACTGCAAACACACTCAACCTCGGCCCACTGGGATCCTCGGGTTTCAGGTCGGGTTCAGGCTGATGCCAGAAAGAGAACTATCCACTTTAACCCCGAATGCTTACACAAAGCAGTGAAGTATGTATATGCAGGCACTTTGATCTCAAAGTCAGACGTATACGGTCAGCTTACATGCAAACACCTGGAGTCTGTACCTGCGGACGGTGAGCTGCAGAGTCTTGTGCGATCCTTTGACCAGAGCGACGGCCTCCTGTCGGTATCCGGTCAGCTCCACGTCGTTAATGATGATGATCTCATCGCCCACCCGCAGAGGCTGCTCCAAACTGTCCGCCTTGCCGCCCTCCTCTACCTGCACAAACAAACACACAACACTCAGCGCCGGCTGATGCAGTCCAAACGTGTGCTGCAAAGTGTGAGTTCTCACAGCCCGAGTTTCTGGGGCAGCAGCTCATTATGCACGGCTGCACCTGGTACTGACCTCCGAATGAATTCTGAGAACTGAACGGGCTCCGAGTTCAGTGGTGGCATTTTTGTGAGATTCCAACTTAGTGACCTCAAATTTCTGGTGGTTTTTGTGCTGCGTTAGGCTAAAACATGTTGGGTTACACTTCCTCTGGCAGCTGCTATCAGGCCTCTATTGTTCTGGTGGGTAGGAGACACTGTGTGTGTGTGTGTGTGTGTGTGTGTGTGTGTGTGTGTGTGTGTGTGTGTGTGTGTGTGTGTGTGTGTGTGTGTGTGTGTGTGTGTGTGTGTGT
>JASGAU010408228.1:0-13963 GCA_030220045.1 Australoheros facetus
CCACAATACAAAGCGCCTTGAGGCGACTGTTTGTTGTGATTTGGCGCTATATAAATAAAATTGAATTGAATTGAATTGAATTGAATTGAATTGAATGGATGCGTCGGGGGCAACTCAAGGTTCAGTATCTTGCCAAAGCATACTTTAACACACAGTCTGGAATAGCCAGGGATCAAACCACTGACCTTCTGATTGGTAGGCAACCAGCTCAATCTCCCCCTAAGGGATAGGCCTTCTTTCATATATGAACCACAAATTAACACAAGCTTTTCTCAGTTTTTCAAAATATATTTTCCTTTGAATTGAAGGAGTTAGCAGTATCCACTATGGGAACTCAAATATGAATTGCTGAGTGAATTTCAGTCTGTCAGTTGTTCGTTGAACACAAAATTCCTCTCCTTCACTGCATCTTTTCTAAAGCTGATTTTTCTTCTTCTTTTTTTTTTTACAGCACATTGTCGCTGTTTTTTTGTTTGAATTACACTTAGACTGACATGAACACTCGGTGCTTGTGGACTCTGTCAGAATGTTTAAACATTTCCTATATAAAATAGAAATAAAAGAAAATGCATGAAGAAACAGCATAATGTAACTCCATGGGTCTTTGCTTCTCTGTTTGCCCCCACTCAACAACATCTAAAAAGAAGACAATTCTATTACCTTGAATGCAGGGACCTTTCAATTATTTGTGGAAGGTGAACTCCATTTGTAGAATACTGCTACTCTTGGCATGTAGCGCTTGAAGTGTGCGCTTCCAAGCACAGGATGAATGGCACTACTTACTGTATTCTTATTACCACTTGCTGCCTTTTCGGCAGAGGGTATATGGAGTGATGCCATTTATCATGGAAGACATGAGGCTGGGGTTTTACAAAACACATTTTCACCTACAGGGAGTTCACAGTGCACATCTTTGATTCGTTTTCATATTTATTGGGTATCTTTATTTATATATTTTTGCTTTCAGTGAGCAAGCTAGCCAGCATACTCTGAGCACAGGAGGCACGGTCCTCATGACATAGGCGTCAGAAAGTATTGAGTAATTATAATGTTGAACATCCTGTGGGGATAAACCTTAATTTCTTCAAGAGAACACACTGAAAATCCATAAACAAACTGGCAAACTGTTGATAGCTTGACTGCCTGAAGGTTTTGTCTAAGATTACTGTAAGTAGCCCCAGGAGGTCCTATAACAGATGATGTGACTCTTGCATGCATGCAGATGTGACAGGTGCTATGCCTATGGATTGTCAATGAGAGATACACTGTACAAATTCCAGGTTTAGGAGCTATAGTACCTTTACAGGGAACTGTATCCCTTCATTGTCAGGCTTTTTAACAATCACGTTGTTCTCTCAAGTTCATTCAAGATTAACTCTAAAAATGCAAAAATAAATGATCCCCACGGGTTTGAGATTAATTTTGTAAAGCAAATATTATCATGGAAGACACTGGTCTTTGTTGCCAAATATTCTTTATGCATCATTTGCTTGATAGAGTGCATTTTGAGATGTAACATCTTGTATAAATATAACTCTTGAATAACTTTCCTGCATTCATATTCTGTTATTCAGCATGTTGCTTTACTCACCACCTTTGGTTAGCAGAAATCTCCCTTCCTATATGATGAAGATGAACTCCTGGTAATCTGATTTATCCCCTAGCACTGAGACATTCACATAACATTTGAAAACGCATCCATGTCCACCTTAGAAGTATGTGTCATAATTTAATTGGTGAACTCTTAAACCAGCTGTTATTTTTTCTTTCTTTCTTTTTTGCAATTCACACAGTGAATGTGAGTGAAAAATAAAAGGTCACTCTTGGTGATCATGCACTGCATGACTGTAACTGTGACGTTACCCAGTAGCTGGTGAAGTCTTGAGTTTTTTCAAAACAAGCAGCAAGAAGTAGAACTGAGGGTCACTGCACACTCATTAAGGTCTTTCTGATGGATGATGAACTCTAGGATCAACAATGGCCACAGTGATATTTAGATAGGCTTGTCAATAATGCATTCAATCAATATTATTGTTAGATTTGTGTTATTACTTTGCTATAACTATGTCATCCCCCTGTCTAATCAATGTGCATGTGGAGAGAAGCTACAATGATCCATCATCATCATCATCTCTAAACAAGAGCAAGCCAAAGGAGGGTGTTTATGTCTTTTGGCCTCATTTGCACTAACAGCTAAATGTAACTAAGTAATTCTAGGTTTGCAAAGACACTGATTTATCCCCTCAACCTTTTGTTCACCAGTGTTTGTGTTTGTCAGTGAAAGGCGACTATGTGTGGGCAGGGCACAGTTGAGTGTGAAGGAGAGACAGGTGAGTGATTTTACACATAAAAAACACAAATATGTAGTATGTGTTTGTCACTCTCTCACAGCACTGTTTTGTTTTTGTAATTGGGCCACATATGGAGGGTGGACAGTGTTCCCTTAACGAGTGCACGTTAAGCCTCCTTTGCCACCCCTTCCCGGCAGCGACACTATCAGTTACTGGCAATCTGGCAGGACAATGATCTGACTGTGAAGAAAATTGCTGAACCCAATCATACAGTAATGAGTTGTTAATCACAAGGTAGGTCTTCCCTAGAGCATACTGTGCTTTGTCATCCTTCTGGAATTGACCAGAATGTACAAAATAAACATTAAAATGTGTTAAGGAAGACTCAAAACTAGTGTCAGAGCTCATCAACTCATCAGGAGAATCTTTGTTCAGCTTATAGATCAAGGGAGCAGACACTTCTATAGGACTGCATGTCTTTTTGTAACCACAGAAGTCACAGCCTACTTGAATTAGAAAGAATGCAAGTTTAAGGCACTTCAGCATTGGCTTCACATTTTCAGACCTACATGCACAGTTTATGGTTGTGATCAGTGTTACAGAAAAACAACACACAAAAACAAAACACAAATCTAGAAACATTTTGAGCAGATTTAACAATAGGAAATTCAGCAGTCAAAGAGAAGTATTCATGACAGGGCATTATATTATTTTCAAATAGTTGTAATGTTCATGTTTATTAAAAACAAAAACAACAAAAAAGACAAAAAAAATGACAAACACCCATCTAAAGACTGGAGCTGTTTGTTCCTGTCTGGTTGGTCTCAGTCACTCTTTAAAAAACAATTTGGCCTTGCTCACACGCTCTGTGGCCTTTGAACCATAGGTGCTCATCCTTGAGGTCTGCTGCATTTGTCGGCACATTATTCTTCCTTAAAGATACAGTACAACAACACTCAGCTGGTAAGACAGAAAAATGAGAAGAATGGGGAATGTCATTTGTCATGATCAGGGGTGCAACTTTGACTAGCGCCATGTGGAGGTAGAGGTGTTATACAACAGACATTTTTCACAGAAGAGGTTATATGCAGTGCTGAGATGGGCATTGGTAAAAGTGAGGGTTGTGTTTTTGACTTTCAGATTAGGTTGCACTAGTTTTAGGGTGAGCATAGTGGCGTCATCTGTGTAGCTGATCTGAAAGTGCAACAAGGACCCAATGAAAGGGGCAAGTCTGAGTTTTATGGCTCCTGCATTAAAAAGTCAATAAAAATGTTACTTTACTGTTTGTGCTAACTCCAAGCCACTGTAATTTAAAGGGCTCTGAGTTGTATTGATTTGTTTCACAGTCCTAATGGTCCCACTGACACACTTGGATATAGATAGAAGTGACAGAGTTGTTGCCATAATGTATTTTTTAAATAAAAAGCTGGTACACAAAACATGACTGCACCACTGGTTTTTATGGTGGCAAATATTTTAACTTAAGTAAATCCTGTGAGGTGTGCGAAAATGTAACCCAACCAATATATACTGTAGAACTGGTCCTTCAGTAGCAGCAGGACAACACCTACCATTACATTAGATACTAAGCTTTTCATTACATTTTCAGTCTGTGGGGTGTCCCATCCTTTACTGCATACTGTAACTTTTAAATGTAAATCTATTTTATGGATAAATATGGCTGATTCAGGATTTCTGTATAGCAAAGAAGCTGCATTATATAAATATTTTAGGTCAGTTTTTACATAATTTCTCTCACTGCCTTTTTTGTTTTCCACAGAGCTTCCAATGCTAAGGACCATGCAAAAACAGGCTTTCCCCCCCCCTAAAAATCAAAAATAATAATCAAGCTTAGTTACTGCTATCATAGTTCTATTCTGTACTGGGTTTTTCTTTCAAGTATCTGAAAATGCATCAAATGCCACTGAAATAATAGAAAGTTTAGAGTAGCTTTTAAATGCATCATATTCACAAACCATCCATCCATCTTCTTCCACATATCCATTGTCACAATGGGGGCTGGGGGAGGCTGGAACCTATCCCAGCTGCCATTGGACAAGAGGCAGGGTACACCCTGGACAGGTCACCAATCAGTCACAAGGACAAAACATGGGCCGTTTCTCAATATGCGTTCTTGTGCGGACTTCTGTACTTGTGTACTTGTGAAACGTCATCACTCTCAGCCCAAGTACTGTTCCAAACCTAAGTACGCATAAAGACAAGTTCGCTCAAAATACCCGGATGTGTTCTCGCCCTGCCCTGCCCCTTTTATCGAGTCTGCATCGGTGGTGACTTGTGTGGACTTGGTGCTGCCAAGTATCCCAGAATGCATTTCGAACAAAACTCAAAACCAATAATGGCGGAATAGAGCGGCTAAAACTGAGTAAATTTTGAAATTTTACCGCTTCTGTGACACAAAACAGATTTTTACAGTGTTTTCAGGCGAGAATGTAAATGTGTAAACATCAAATATCTCCTCAGTTTATCAAAATATTGCTTGAATTCAAATGTGCTCTGACGTTTTCGGAGATGTCCGTTCCGCTGCTCTAACAGCAGCTGTCTGCTCGCCGGCCGAACCACGGCCAGACTGACGATAGAAACACCGGAGCTGAGCTGTGATGTCATCAAGTAGGCTGGTGTTCCAATTGAGAAATAATCCCCCGTACTTGGGAAGTCCGTACGTGACAAGTCCGAACTTGTCAAGTCCGCAAGTTCATACTTGACAAGTCCGAACTTGTCAAGTCCGCAAGTTCGTACTTGCGCACTTGAGGTTTGAGAAACGGCCATGCAGTAGAGGTAGACAACCATTCACACTCACAGTCAGTTTATAGTCACCAATTAACCTAACCCCATGCATGTTTTTGGACTGTGGAAACAAGCCATTTGCCCTTTGTCAGAAGTTAACTGGTGGAGACCCTCTTTTGTGTTACACAAAGAAAGTGTTTCTATATTGCAGAAACACTTCCTTTTTAAACATTATAACAGAAAATACTGATTATGCAAACAAAAACAAATGGCCCTTTGTCACTTAAACACATTAAATATGTCAGTCCCATCTGTGCATTTATGCAGCTTACCACAACATTCTGTAAAGACACTTGGTATAAACTTAGTGGAACAGGACAATGAACAAACACATCTGAACATTCCATAAGGACTGTTTCATCAAGAAGCAGCGTTCGAGTGATGGAAAATGGAGAGAAGAGCCCCCACAATCACTAGACCTAAACCCAGCTGAAAAGGTTTAGTAGAATTTGGACTGCAGAATAAAGGAACAGCAGCCAACAAGCACAAGACTGTTGGAAAATCCCTTCAATGAGTAGGTGGATGAAGACAGACAGACAGACAGACAGACAGGACCTGAAAACCTCCAAGTGAGGTGTTTCAGGCATACCCTACTAGTAATGTGTCCAGGGTAGAACCCAGGAAATGCTAAAGACAACAAAGTCTACAGGCAGAAAAAGGAACGAGTACATTCAGACGACATTCTCTTAACATGACAATGCCCCATAGGTCCACAGGTAGGCCTACAGCGTAGGTCCTTCAAAAACCTATTCCACTCACCCAACCCTGCATATAGCACTGCTCATGAGCTCCATATAAAATTTTAACAGGACTATAATCCTCTTTGACAGCTGGCTTGATACTTCCATGTCAGACTGAAAGAAAAAGAGGGTAATGCATCTCAGTAACAGATACAAGCAATGCCTCGCTGTCAGAAAGAACTCGCACAACTAATTTGTTTGTCTGATGTTGAAAGCCAAAATGGATTGGGATGACAGGCTTTCACTGGATTAACAGTGACAGCAGTCACTTTAACTCTCCTTCCATGAGGTGGAATAAACAATTAGATAGTGAAGCTATGTGGTTTCATTTCTTATGTAGAACCACAACAAGACACTTGAACCCTCAATTGCTTCACAGAAATCCATCTAAGGATATATTTGCGTATTTTTATATGCTCAGAACAATACCTCAAATTGCAAAACAATCCAACCAACACATAACTGAAGACAAAATAATGTGTCTCTAATCCTACTCGAGCACCTGCATACCCAAACATGCCAATTATTTGGAAGTTAAACCTAACGGCTCACTCACCCATCTAGTCTTAAGCTTACTTCTACTTCATCTAATTATATAAAGCTATGACAATAGCTCCTTTCCTACAGCTCCCTCTTGGCTTAAAGGCTAGCCAAGTGTCACTTCTGCTTTCTCACATGATGCAGAATCCCACCATTAACCAACATGCTCTTTATTAAGGTAATATTATTAAGGATACAATATTCTTGTATCCAGCTGGTAATAAAGAGGTGATAATACTGTAGTAAGAAGAAAAGGTCCCAAGTGTCAAATCTATAGAAGCAGAGTGTACCACAGCTGACAAAACTCAAGCTGTAGGAGGTGCCAGTCCAGCAGATGGTGGCAGGATGTAAGATGTAAGCTTGGATAATGTATACTGAGAGGCCCAACCAATTGGCTGGGATAGTATACAGGAACAGCTATACCATATACAGGATGGATTACTAGAAGTCCCCAAGTCCTAATGGGATACATCTACAAAGGTGGTTGAGAACAACAGGGCAAAGGTTTAATAGAGATTGAACTAGCCAACAGTGTATGAAAGCAGAAACAAAACAGCATATTTGAAACAAAATTAACCATTCATCACAACCTTTATAAAATACATAGATACACAAAGTACATCTGGATCACTTCTCTTCCAGTGGCCTTTAAAACTTACCGTACACAGAGAGCTAACATGATCCTCTATGTCAAGGTGACTCAACTTTCATTCACAAGAGAATTTGGCCACACCCTTATCTACAATCTTTGCTGACCACCAGCCCTCCTTTTCAGATTTGGTTATCTGTGACTTCAACCTCTTCCCTAAACTGGAATGGTCTTCGTTTCAGTTTTCTCTTTTGTCCAGCAAGTCGCAGCAGATGGCCTGATGTTCCTGATCCTTTGCTCTGCTGGAGGTCTCTTTCTGTTAAAAGAGAATTTGCCCATGCCACTGTTCAAAAGTGCTCATAAGGACTTGTTGGATCATTGGGGTCCTCTGTCTCATATTGTAAGATAAAGACCTCATGATATAACGTACTTTGAGATGAAGGTTGTTATGGATTTATGCTATGCTTTATTAAATAAATAAATAATCAGAAAATTGACTTTCCAGGTCTTTGTAATCTGAATAATTTATATGTAAGTGATATATCATAAAACCAATCTATGACAGACAAAAGACATAATTACAAGCTTGTCCTAAGCCGAAGTGAAATATTACCCCAATATTTCAGTTTGTAAGAGATGAACACTTTTCCTAGGCTGACTCTTCTGATCTGTGTTACACCACTTGAACTCCGCCAGCAATTCTTCAAGGAGATAAATTGTCTTTGCCTCTTTTTGTAAAGAGATAAGAAAGCTTGAATTTGTCTTAAAAATTAGCTATGCCTAGAAATAGGGGAGGAAACGGTCTGGCTGATGTGTATCTTTAATATTTCTCTTATAGCAGCATAAACCCATAGAAGTCACATGAAAAACAACAGAAGGTAAAGGTGGGAATGACTAATGGAAGATGTTCTCTAAAAACACACTGCAAAATATTTATAAAGCTTGTGGTGGCCTTCTAAGATCTGGAAGACAGACAAACAACAAAACTGACTTTAATTAATGCACTTAATTTGCTATTAATGGCCCTCTTTGCCCAAGGAATCTCCCATTATATACAAGCTGTGGGTAAATCTTTTGTAAAGGTGCCTGACAGCAACAGAACCCAGAGCAGAAGGCATATTGAAAGAAATGGAGACATCACTGTGGTTATTGAGCATAACACTCCGAGCTGAGTGATTAAACATTTTAGCAGTATTTACAGCTGAAAAGCGATGCTGATGCATGACGCTGTGAGGACATTGAATTGAGATAAGAATCCAGAAATAGCCATGGCAGCAATTTGGGGAATGGTCTGAGCTAGTAGAGGCATTTGAGCATACAGTATTCATCTCTGGAGAGACTTCAAGCATTAAAGAACAGTGGGATGCAGATTTATCTGACCACAGATCAATGGCATATATGACAGTGCAAAGTATTTGTCAAACTGAGGGCAATATGAAGTTGTACAGACACTATATTCAGAGACTACATCAGCAAATACAATCTCTGAATACAGACACTGGATTCAGAGACTATATTTGCTGATGTCCTGTGACTGCTTATTTCTTCACTCCTTGATGTTGGATCACATTTTTCTTAGCACATCATAGGAGATTTCAACATATGTGAGAGTAGTGAAGGAAGTATTCGCATCCTTAAAGCTGTTCTCAGCTCAAAAATATAATTTTTTATTCATTGTTGTTTCTCTGACATTTGACATTCACTGTACAAACTGATGTATGTTCAGAGTATAGCTGTTATGATTAGCTGTATTGTGGATCAATGATTTTGATATGTGATAGATGATCACGGTGGGTGCAGGGGGTGGTGGTAGTGGTTTCAACCTGCATAACTAATGACCACCAAGTGTATAAAGGACATTAAAACCAAAAAATGTCACTAATAGTATTCAGTTTGTCTACAAAATATTGTGACGCCACTATGGACTGAAACAGTAATCCAGGCAATTTTGGAGCGATCCCATGTGAATTTTTAGCTAACTCTATGTTCCATTTCTCCTAATGGGCAGCTAAAATTGAGCCCAGAAGTATGGTGGCCCAATCAGGCTAGCCACAAACTGTAGACACACTGGTGAGTAAAGGGACAGGGTACCAAATTTTAACAGAACAACTACAGTAATGTTAGCTCAAGGCACTTGGAAAGCTGAGGAAAATAGATGAGAAGCATCAAGACAAAACAAGAAAATAGTGATTAAATTAACGGCTAAGTCCTCAATATTTTGCTCATTTCCGGAGCTTCATTCAACAACGTAACAACAGTTTAACTGCACCTATGTGAGTGACTCAGTCTAACCTAGCATTCATCTTTCTCTGGCTGCAGCTACTTACCTCTCTCTGAGGAAGTGATTCACTTCACAAAACAAAGCTGCTGTTAGCAGTACTCACTTTACTTCAGTCACCCATAGCGTATAGATAAGCTGAGGCTGCAGGAAAGTAACAGCTCAAAAGACTGTATCTGAATATGATGTGAGCTGTGAGAAACTAGGAAGCAAATCTAATCAAGTACTCACTCACCCATCCAAATCATTGATCTCAGGTGTTCCAATCACTTCCATGGACACAGGTGTAAAAAATCAAGTACCTAGGCATGCAGACTGCTTCTACAAACATTTGTGAAAGAATGGGTCGCTCTCAAGAGCTCAGTGAATTCCAGCATGGTTCCATGATAGGATGCCACCAATGCAACAAGTCCAGTGGTGAAATGTCCTCACTACTAAATATTCCACATTCAATTGTTAGTGATATTATAAAAAAGTGGAAACAATTGGGAATGACAACAACTCAGCCACTAAGTGGTAGGCCACGTAAAATCACAGAGCAGGATCACCAGATGGTGAGGCACATAGTAGACAGAGGTTGCCAAGTTTCTGCAGTCAATCGCTATAGACCTCTAATCTTCATGTATATGTCGCCTTGCGCTGCGTTGCGGAGCGGGTTTGAGGCCCGGCGTGTCACCAGTTTGCCTGCGTGTCTTCCCCATGTATCTCGTCCCATTTCCGGTCTCCCTCTACAGCCAATGAAAAGCCGCTATGGCCAAGAAAGTTAAAAAAAAAAAAAAAAAGAGGGACGCAGACACAGCGGGAAGGATACACAGAGTGATGCAACCAGTATGGACCCAGTGGATGTTGCTTTTTTGAGTTTCAAGGACTCAGCTCCTCATTTCCTGGGGCCACTGGATTTTGTATTTTGGACATTGTCAAAGAGTTTCAGCAATAAAGCTGCCTTGAAGTCTAGTTTTGTGTCATGCGTTCTGCATTTGGGTCCCCCACTGCCAGTAACACAACATAACTGTGACAGCATCATGCCAAGTGTAAAGTTTGGTGGTGGTGGGGACTATGGTGTTGGGTTGTTTTTCAGCAGTTGGGTTCGGTCCCTTAGTTCTAGCGAAAGGAACTCTTGCTTCAGCATACCAAGACATTTTGGACAATTTCATGCTCCCAACTTTGTTGGAACATCTTGGGGATGAGGACCCCCTTCCTGTTCCAACAAGACTGTGCACCAGTGCATAAAGCAAGGTCCATAAATACATAGATGAACAACTTTGGTGTGGAAGAACTTGACTGTCCGCACAGAGTTCTGACCTCTCTGACAAATGCACAAATGCACTTCTGGAAGAACAATCAGAAATTCCCATAAACACACATATAAACCTTGTCAAATGCCTTCCTAAAAGCTGCAAAGGGTGGGTGTACATCATATTACACCCTGTGGATTAAGAATGGCATATCACTTAAGTTCATATGCATGTGAAGACAGAGGAGTGAATACTTTTCACAATATAGAGAACCAGTCAAGCATAACATTATGACCAGCTGCCTGATAGTGTGTTGGCCCCCAGTTCGCTCCAAACAGCCCTGACGCATCGAGGCATGGACTCCACGAAAACCTGAAAGGGTTCATTAAGTCCTGTAAGGTGTGATGTGGGGCCTTCATGGATTGGACATGTTTGTCCAGCAAATCCCACAGGATTGAGGCCTGTGGAATTTGGAGGCTGAGTCAACATCTCAAACTATTTGTTGTGCTCCTCAAACCATTCCTGAACCATTTTTTGCTTTATGGCAGGGTGATTATCCTGCTGAAAGAGGCCACAGACATCAGGGAATATCGTTTCCATGAAAGGGTGTACATGGTCTGCAGCATTACATAGGTAGGTGGTACTCGACATGTCAAAGTATCATTCACATGGATAGCAGCATCCAAGGTTTCCCAGCAGAACATTGCCCAAAGCATTACACTGTGTCTGCCAGCTTGCCTTCTTCCATTGTGAATCCTGGTGCCAGGTTTTCCCCGGGATAAGCAAAACACATGCACCTGGCCATCATCACAAAGGCAGACATCCAACAATGAGTCTCTGGAGTGAAGAACTGGACAGCACCAGAACCTGACATGATCACCTGGCAGCACAAATAAGGGGGGCTGCTAACAGCAGGTACTAATCCTGACTGGCTAACACAGGGCAGAACAATCCTGATCATGAAGGATCCCCACAAGAGTACAACACCATCAAACTACTAGCCAATTGCCTGCTTACAAAAGTGTACAACTCAATGCCCAACATATTCCTCTATGAGCAACAGAAAACGGGAGGGCGAGGATTCATGTCACAACCACAATCCAGGATGAAACGTGGAGTATCTGCAAATACATCATAAAATGGCCTCCTGAGATGAAATGCTCCAAGAATGCCTCAGGTAGCTGAAGACAGACGGTTATGAAGAACAGGAAAACAAACAATCATGTATGACCAAATCCCTGCATGGGATGTACCATTGACAGAGGAAGTAGCTGACATTCAGAATTCCTAGAAAAGGCTAGCCTAAAGGACAGCACTGATCCTCAGCTCTGATCATGACAAAGCCTTAAGCACCAGTTCCATAGAGACAGGAGTACAGTCAACAGAACCTAAGCTGCAGATTGTGCAAAGGTGCCCCAAAGACTATCCAGCACAAAGTAGCAGGATGTAAGATGCAAGCTAGGACCACGTACACTGAGAGGTATATCCAGGTGGCTGGGATAGTGTACAGGAACATCTGTGCCATATATAGAGAAGTACCCAAGCCCTGATCAGAAACACCACCAAAGCTGGTTGAGAACAACAGGACTTGGGTCCTGAGGTACTTCAAGTTCCAAATGGACAAGCAGCTGCTAGCCAAACAACCAGACGCAGTGGTGATATATATATATATATATATATATATATAAAGAAGCAAAAAAACTAGAGGGATAAATGTGTTTGCACCTTTAAAAAAATCTGACCATAGCAAAGAGTAGGACCCAAGAGGGGAAAAAGTCCCTGCATTTTATATTTCTGTCGGCCGGCACCACATGTTAAACACCGCAATGTACCTGCACAAGCATAAACAGCAACAACATCGGCCACCTATGTAGGTTACATCGTAGCTCTACAAAGAGCCAGTGCCAAAGTCTGAATCAGGCGTAAGCTGGAGGGAGAGAGGGAGGTCTGGGTTTCACTGCTCAGGCTGCAGCCCCGCAACCCGGCACCAGATAAGCGGAAGAAAATGGATGGATGGATGGATGGATGGATGTTTGTATTGTATCGTTTTATTACTTTTTTAGATTTGAACTTTTATTGAGATGCGTGTCATGAATTGTAGAACAACAAGCATTGTTCATAAAGTCTGGCACAATGCGCCACGCTTTTAAGTCACAATTTATTTATTTTTTTTTTTATGTTATTTTCTCAAATTTTAATGATGCGTAAACATTGTTTGCAGTAAGTCATTTTCATATATTTTTCCTTGTTTGTCTGTTTGGAGTATAACATGCAGTTTAAAGCAGCATTTAAAGCATGATTCAATATTGAAGAATGTTATAAATGGTTTCAAATTCCATTGTTTAGACAGTCTTTGACATTGTCCATTAAACCTTCCTAAAATTTAACTTGATATCTGAGAGCTTCTTAGTTTTAGACTAGTCGGTTAGTCTAATTGTTTTTCCTCCTTTTGTTGACAAAGAAATTACTCACCAGGAACAGCCCTAATTTGACTATTATACTCCAATGGACCATCATGGCAGAATGGAATCCCACTGGTGATAGGAATTAGGGCAGGACCCCCTGGAGTCTAAAGGCCAGCAATGGTGAAGATAAAGATGTGGAGGCTTGGATGGAGTACCGAGTGACTGGATGAGGTGGTGACGGGAAGTAGGTGGGTTGTACACAGGGGTGGGGTGGGGTTGAAATTCAGCCCAGGAACTTGGTTTGGAGAGGCTTTTATCCGATCGTACAATGGACAAACCATAATTTTAAAACAGGAGAACTTTATTTGCAGTATAAAAACACTATGTTCTTTCAGCAGCATTAAAACAACTGTGTGTGTGTATGTAATGACGAAGCAAAAAATAAAAATCAGTCAACAAAACTTCATCAAACAAGCAGCTTATAAAAAACAAAGCAGATATTTGGGAACCAAAAACCTCCAAAGCAATACTGACCTATTATGTTATGAAACCCTCCAACAAAAGGAAACTGTCATAACTTACATCATTAAAAAGCCCTTGAGCAGTACACTGGTCTCTGCGACTCTGTCTATGACTGCATTGTTGTCTAAAGTCATGAGGGTCTCGTTCTCTGTTAACATTAGCATAAATGCCTCAAGATGATCCTGTGTCAGTGTGGTCCTCAGTCTGTTTTTCACAAACTTGAGTGTATAGAGAAAGTCCTCTCACAGGCCACTTGACAAAAAGATTCGGTTAGCAGGAGCTTACAGGCTAGTCCAATGAGATGATAGGCATCAGTCAGTAGGCTGTATTTGGAAACTGCAGTTTTTACAGGAGATGCAACTGATGTTTGTTGGCTCTATGTCTTCCATGTTTTCTGTCTCTTCTGCAGTCACAACTGTGTATGACTCCAAATGGGGCAACTTAAGTCTCTCCCAGTGGCTGGCAAGAATACAGAGCTCCACCTTCAGCCTTCCAGGTGTGACTCTGTCATCAAACCTAAGGAGGCACTTACTGAGCTGTTGGAGTGATTCAGATGGA
>JASGAU010408230.1:0-11464 GCA_030220045.1 Australoheros facetus
TATATATATATATCAGTGTCCATGATGACACCTCATGTCACTACTTGACATGATACATTTCCTGATACACTTCTTCAAATTGCCTTGAAATTAATGTTTTTTTCATTATTTAGTGATCATGTCTAATTGCATTTGTTTATATGCACTCTTCACAATTTAAGTTACAAGGATAAAATATATATTTTTAAAAAATATCTTCATACTGTACTTCAGAGTATATGACGTATGAATGTTCAGATGAGTCAGTGTAACATAGCACGCACTGCAAATCTAGAAGCACTAACAACAAATGTAAATTCCAGTGTAAACAACAGATATGAGTACACTTTGTTGGCACTGTTCATTACAATGTAATTTATATTCCTAAATATTGAAGGATATAGCATCATAACAATTTGAGACAGTACAGTCTGGTCAATCATTTTTTTTAAAAACTTTAATATCGCTAAATACTAAATTAAAAAAATATATATTTTTGAACTTCTTCAGGGTCCTGTATGTTGAGGAAAAGTTCATTTAATGGGCCTTTTTTCACTTTAATATAAGAATCTGAGATGCAATTTTTCTCTCAAGATTACTTCTGAAAAAGGACTCAAGTCTTATAGGATTCACATTATCTTCTTCTATGAAAATTTCTCTGATTTCTCTTAATATTAACATTAATCCTGACATTATTTTACAGCTGAATGTGTAATATGAATATATTTGAGAGCGCTTAACATGATAAAAAAAATACAGAATTTACTGTCTTAAAATGGAAAAAATACAATACTTACGGGTTTTGAATTCCCACTCTGTGCTTCTGTCACTGAACCTGCCACTCAGGTTTGTGAAGCTTCTCACACTGACTACATATGTTGAACTTCGATCCAGTTCTTGACCATTTATTTCATAGTAATTCTGTTCCTCAACTTTAGCTGGTGTAATAGATTTAGATATCTGGTATGGAGAAATGAGAGGTATAAAAATGTGTTTAACAGTCTTAGTTCTCTGTGAACCTGACATAGTTATGCCCATGTTTACATCTGCAGTACAAATAGCTGCTGTGGCATTGATCCTACCTTTGTTGTCTCTCCTTTTTTATAGTAAGTCACCTCAGCAGTCAGCAGATTATCTATAAATGTGTCCATGTTTGACATCCACTTAACTCCAAAATTCCCATTTGATTCGTTCACTGATTTGATTGTTGGAGTCTTTGGCTTTACTGTACAGAAACAAGAACAGTAAAGTGAATGTTTGTTCACATCCAATGAGTATATTTCTGGCAGATGCAGTCATGGGCTGTAATTTAATATAAGTCAACATACAGCTCTCTGTGACCTTGATGACTTTGGACTCCATGGTTTTGCCATCTTTTAAGACCTCTGCTGTGTAAGTCGTTCCAAATGTAAATGTCATAATGTAAATGTGGCAGCAACACTTTCCAGTGCCACACTGCTGTAAAGTGCAATTCTTCTCACTGTGCAGCAAAAGACAATAATGCAATATGCTTTAATTAAACATTAATTCTTCAGACCTTTTAAGCTGATTAAGCTCATTTTACCACAGCATATTTACGCTGTCAGCCACAGCATTAAAACCACTGTTAGGTAAAGTGAGTAATGCTCATCACATTAAATGCAGTGTTCTGATGGGATATTCCTGGAATTCCTGTTGCACCCACCTAATCTTTGAATCATGCTAACCTCCAGCTTTCACATCTAGAGGGTGGCCAGGTGGCCCACTTTATGTTGAACTACACAACATTTTCATCCATCTTCCCTATGTCCCACATACTGAGACAATGTCCCACATTTTGATTTGCTCTAGTTTACAAAAGCCAGTGTTTGAGTCTCACAAAAACATGGCTCAAAAATAATAGTGCTGATCTATTAATGCATTCCCCCAAACCCAAAGGTGATTACCAGATATAGAAACAGCTGAAATGAGAGTTAACTGTTTTAGCAGTTACTGTTAACAACAAACTGAATAAACAAATACTCAAGAATCAATTTATAAAAAGTTTGGAAAACTGCATTAAAATAAAGTACTTTTTTTCTTCACAAGAATGTGCCAAACCTTTAACCTCCATGCCCTGTTATTTATGTTATTTATGTATTTATTTAAATTTGATACATTCACGTTTCGGTCTTCCTCTTGGCATTAGTACCTTGTCCGTCAGTTTGTTGGGATTTCCACTGGGATCATCCCCACCCCAAAAACAGAACAGAACAAAAACCCCCACATCCCAATCGAACTGAGCATCCACTCAATGTGCCAAAATAACTCCGATCCACAGAAGCAACCTGCCCAAAGGACCCGTCTTTGATCTGGACACAGTAAAATACCCTCAGAGATCCCGTGTCCATGCACCGACAGGTCGGAGCCGTGTTAGTGGCAAAAAGAGGGACTACTGAAAGTAGGGCAGTGGGTTTTAATGTCGTGGCTGATCGCTGTAATATTAAAATCACAGATAAAAACATCTCAGCCATACCTGTCTGTATTCGAGAGAGTCATACTGTACTCGGTGCAGTTTTGTAGCTCCAGCTGACACAACATCAGCTTGTCAAAGTCATTGGTACAATCAAGATTGAAGCCATTTTTCTGATTAATGCCTGAACGAAACACAAATTATACGAATACAATGAATTTGAGTTCTCACATAAACTAATTACAGCATTTGTTCACTGTAATTTACATACCAGGCAGAACTGCTGCAGCCGCAATGTGTCCTAAAAGAAGCACCATAAAAGAGATCCTGTCGCAAACTCGTCTGAAAAACCAACAAAAACGAAAGAAAAACACAAGAGATCTTTGCTTTCAGTAAACCTAATGGATTCAGTAAGAAAAGCAACTTCAAGTTAACCAGGTTACCTGTTTAAATCCATTATGAGACGATTTAGTCCGTTTCTTTTCCCTATCAGAAGTACTCAGCTGCAGTCTATATCCTGGGAGCGCCGCTTATGTCGGAGTCTCACAGTCTTCCTGTTATGGAAGCTGCTGCTGGATTATTGCGCCACATTAGGGGAAGTCAGCCCACTCATATTTCTTTAGAAAGAGAGCGCTGTGCACGTAAGCCCTTCAGTACACTAAAAACAGTTACTCCAAGTTTGTTAATACAGTGGAAAATTGTGGAATTAAAGCGGCGGAATCTTTCAAATGAAGGATCGCCTTTTTTCCCGCTGCACATTATTGATAGTTAACATTTCCCTTTGTACTGTGTTGGGTGGGTTCTATTCACTAATGATCACTACGCTGTAAACCCAGATTTTGATTCCACTTAAAAATACTGAGTTCATATTACTTAAAATTACCTAGAATGTGAACATTACTTGTTAATTCTGAGTAGACTGTACTTTTTGATGGTCTATCTTATTGTAATCATGTGTTTGAGTTCAAACAACTTAATATCATCAGGTTTTGCACCTGCTAAAAATCTAGTTTATACCAGTTTAAACAGACTACCTTAATGAGCAGTAGCATGGTGGTATGATGGTTAGCAGTGCTGTCTCACAGGTAGAATGCCATCTAGAAGGTCTGGGTTCAAGTCCACCTTAGGCCTCTTGCAGAGTTTGAAATAGCAGATGTTTGATTTTTGTTCACAACTCTCTCTTGTACAGTTTTTCATTGTTCCATGGATAAATGTTCTTTGTAAATGTTAATGTACCAGCATTCAGCAGGGCTGAGTTTTATCATGTTTGTTTATTTACCAAATTTAAACAGACACAGTTCAACAGTATAAAAAAATGGGCAGCACGGTGGCGTGGTGGTTGGCACTGCTGCCTCACAGCTAGAATAGCTGTCTAATAGTCTGGGTTCGATTCCACCTTTCTGTGTGGCGTTTGTATGTTCTCCCTATGTCTGTAAGGGTTTCTTCCCACAATCTGAAGACATGCAGTTACTGGTTAGGTTAATTGGTCACTGTAAATTACCCACAGGTGTGAATGGTTGTCTGTCTCTCTCTGTCAGCCCTACAACAGCCTGGTGACCTGTATGGGGTGTATCCTGCATCTTACTGCCTTGTCAGCTGGGATAGGCTCCAGCCCCCCCCTAGATCTTTCATTCCATTCCAAAATGTCTCGAGTACACTGAACATAGTCCCCTGCACTTATTCAACTGTTTCATTACTTAAAAAATTTAAGGCAACGAGTTACCTTGGTTTTTTTTAAGTAGATTCAACTCATCCGGGTTTACAGTGTGGCTTTCATCCCGTGTTTTACATCAAATTGAAAGTGTTTATTCTGAAAGTCTTTGACCGGGATGATATTTCAGGTTCAAAACATAACATGGGACACTGACTTTTCCTCTGCACGTGTTTCAGGTTCAGGTTAACAGGGCAGGGCCTTGGCCCTATATTCTCTGACTAGAAAGCTGTACTGGCACTCCATCCTCACCTGCACCACCGAGTTCACTGGTTCCATACCCCATAAATTTTACATGTTATTTTTTGGCGTTAACTTTGTTTATCAAATTATTTCTTTTTTTTTGACTGACAAAAACACGGTGCCCTCGTTTTTTGTTTTTTTTTCGTCATGGCCTTGTGAGCCAGGTTGTGACGTATCCTTGTAAATGTGAATTCAGTACAGAAAACAATGGGTAAAACGTGTGCATGTCCACATGTGTGTTTGCAATGATAGTCAGTTACTTAAAGTATACAGAAACAAATTTTAGATATCATCAAATAAATATAAATATACGTTATTTTAATATTAATTTAGATATTTCATATGAGATGTAACAAAATATATTTGTTTAAAACTTTGTGAGAAGTAAACAGACTTTGTTATGCATCTCGAAATGGTGAGTGTTTATATTCATTTCAGATTGCCAGGGTGCGTGTCTGCACACGCTGCAGTTGTCTTTACTTTTAAAGTTCATAAGGGGAAAAAAAAAAAACCCTATTTATTCAATTACTCAAAAACATCTCTTTAAGCAATCTTCCTCTTAGCAGTGACGGACTTCTCAAATGCAGAACAGGTTCATTTCACATGCAGTCTTTACATGATGTAACAGCGTTTTTGTGGTGAGTGATGGATACAATAGTCCTGAAGTCCTGAACAGGCTTTATTAACTTATCTATGATTTTGTTCCCCTTCTTTTACTATAAAAGTTAAGTTCTTGATAATAGTTTAAAGAAAATAGTTTTGCATACTTGCTGAGAACCAAAGGCTAATAGCTTAGTGTTAACACGTGACTAAGAAACAACAAAAACCAGTTGTACTTCTAGGACTGACAGTTTGTTTTGCTTCATACCTTGAACAATTTTCTCCTTTCACACGAAGTTAGACATAGACAGAATGGCTTGGTGCCAAAGGCTTGATCTGCTGAAGGAATAAATAAGCCAAGTTTATTGATCATAAGATGCAGATCTGTATGGATATCTTTAAAACAGTCAGTTTGTAAATTTGTGTTGAGCATAAATTACTGATTCATCATAAACGAGTACACACTTGGCTTAAGAAGCAAGCTGAAAATCCATCTGGCCCTGCTGGCATAGGAGAAATTTTCATTATTAATGACAACCTCTTCAGTTTTGCCGTTTCTCTTTTTCAGAATACCGACCACTCCATCACTGCTCTCCAATCCTGCATCAACTGAAACTTTAGGTTTATGAACACAAGCTCACGAGACTCAGTTGTGCTGCCACCTCTAAACATACATAAGCTGAGTCTTCCGCATTGCACCACTGATGTCTCTTGGCACAAGAAATAAAGCCGCAGGTTAAAAAAAGAAGAAGAATCTTCTGAAGAAACCAGACACGCTGGTCAACATGAACAACAGGCAGCTCATAAATCACAAATCTATTGTGTGACTATCTAAGTCCTCTGCTAACTGAGTGACTGGTTTACTTCTTTGTGTTTAGGTTGTGTTCATATTGTAGTTTATAGTGAATCAAAAAATTTAGTGTTTTTTTTTTTAAAGGACATTCATAATCCTTATACTTTTTCCCTGATGCCTATCAGTAAGTACTTGATAAGTATTTTCTTTGGTACTCCTCATATTTAAAAACATAAGTGCTGTACTTTATGCCCACTTCGTATTGCTTTTCTTGATCTTGAACCTTATAAAGCATATACTGCTTGGAAGTAACCAAAAAAGAGTCAAGTATAGCTTGCAAATTCCCACTCCACTTCAGATACATGTAAGGATGTCAAAAAATAAAGAAGTGTTCAAACAAAACCCAGAGGCAAATTTAAATGATCCCAGCTGCGCTTTGTTCTTGTAGTTTACTTTCATTCTGCATGTCATCTTACCAACAACAGTGCCATTATCAGTCTGCTTATAAGTCTGAATCTTTATCAATTCTTGATCAGTTTTGTGTGTAGGGAACAAAAAAGAAGGCCTAAAAAGGCTTTCAGCATCAAACAACCCTTTTACTGAGTAGATGTCTGAGCAAAGAAAAAAGAAAGTAATAAGGAGTATGTGTGACTCAAAAGCTCCATGCTCAGAGCTTGATGTCATTGTCTAGTTATCTGTCTCATATTAGAAAAACATACCAGTGCTGATTAAAGGAAGTGATATGTTTTAAACAGTCCAAACAGATGGATAGGTTCTCACATTGCAAAGTTTCTTACAATTCTCTTATTAAACCACCTTTGCTTGTAAAACAAAACACGAGTCAGTAGCATGTTAATATTTTCTTTAGAGGATTATTGGAAAGCTTATTTTTTTCTTCCTTTTGAATAGGTTGTTTTACATTATTATTTATATATGTTAATTTATTTTTAAACAGGAGCAGTGCCTCTCTTTTAGCACGAGGCAGAATATTCTTGAAGCCTTGACTGTGCCGATGTAAATAAATTAATGGTGACAGGTTTCACACCCATCGTTGAGCCCTCTGCAATAAGGTAGAATAGAGACTACTTAAAGAACAGCATTCTTTCTTTTGTTTGCAATGCCAACCTTGATAACTACCATGCTATTTATTTGCACTTTAAGACTGAAGCAATATAGGGTACAGTAAATGTGTAGAAGAATGTATCACCGCTGAAATCCCAATCATAAAGGGGAAAAATGTGGTGGTGGTGGTGGGGGGCTCCGTCTGGGACCTCCCTCTCCCGTCTGCTGGGGTGGGCATGTGGTTGTCTTTCAGGGTCTTCATGGCTCTTGATGGGCTGCTGGTGGCCTGGGTTTCCTGGGGCTTTCTCTACCACCTCTAGCTTCTGCTGGGTGGAGCTGCAGCATTCTGCCCTCATTGGTAAGTACATTTCATGACACAGACACAAACACCCACACAATCACAACACAACAAAATTGTTGGTTTGTGTAACCATGCTTCATTTGTTTTGTTTTTCCCACACAAATTAATTTTTGCAAGTATTGTTAGTATTTTTTATGTTCAACAAGTGATGAACTATTTTTGTTTATTTGCTTGTGCTTGTTCTCCTTTTTTCTATTTTCTCTCTATTCCCATTTTTTCTCTCTTTCTCTCTCCCTTTTTCTTTTCTCTGTTCTTTTCCCTCAGCCTGTCAGCTCTGGCACAGTTTGTTACACGATATGTTAAAAATAACTCAAATAAATAAAATACAGGGTCAAACACTAACAAATGGAGCCTATAGAGAACCTATAGAGCTCATCTTTAAAGAGCAAATATGTTTGCCACAACAATGCATTCAGATCACAGTTCTGCTTGCAAGATCTGCCAGACATGACAGGCTTAAAAAAAAAAAGTAGTTCATTTTTCCTGACAAATTGAAGTAGTTCTATTTGCCAAATAATAGCTGTACCTCAAGAGCAAAAGTTGTACTGTGTGAAGTTAGATGTAGACCTTTTTTTTTTTTTTTTTTTAGTATTATTAACACAGTGGCCTGCAGCTGGCGTTCAGGCCTTATTTTGAAGGTCTCTTGCCGGATGTGTCAGGTGGTATTATTATGCCCGCTGGCTGCTGCTACTTCTGCCGTCTGAAGACTAAAATGTCTATGGTCAGTTCTGATAAATCACCTCAGGCATCAAAGGTCTGGATCGCTCTGAGGCGGCTTGACAAAAAAGGTTTGTAAGTTTGTGTGAGTTTTTCGACACTCAGCCTGCGGTCAGGTTTATTTATCAGTCACCGATGTCCGTCTGTGCGTCTGTGTCCATGGCAACCAGCCTCTTTAACCCATTAAAGTCTAAATAAGGATTATGTGCTTATATATATTTTTTTAGATAAATGTAGTTAAATTCAGCAAGCAAATTTTATCCACACATTAAATTTTCATTTATAACGTGATCAAATGTAGTAACAAACACATTTCTACAAATAGACAAGCGGACAGCAGCAGCTGCATTTGACTGGTTAATCTGTTATTCGCATATATTAGACCCTGAGCGCACATCTGACATTATACAAAATGAGCCAAAGAAGGAACGAAAATGAATATGCTTACTTTAAACCTAATGCGTTTAGCTAATCAGCAAATATGCAACTGTTAATTTTAAAAGAAGATGGATAAATAATATAACAATAAAACAAGTGTTCAGATGTCAGTGTTTAAAATGTATGTCCCATTTTAAGAAATCTGCTTTGAATAAAAACGTGCGCCTATTATAGGTTTTTCTACATCACACTTCCTATCTAACAATCTAAAACCAGTGAATATACAAATATTAATTTTAATTATTAAACACAAAATATATTCAGTTCACTATAAAGCCCATTCACTTGCGCTGCAAATTCGAATTTCCCTTGTGTGATGTGTGCAATCATCCATTCAAACATGGAGTCTTGAAATTCAGTGTTCTACACTATGAAGACCAGAAGAGCAATACACATTTTTGTGTTCAGAGGGATTATATTAAATGCACTGCTTTTCAGATCCTATGTGCTATTTGAAATCAAAAGAATAACCAAATATTCAGCTACTGGCAAGTGGTACAATCTTACATTTACTTTGCTGCAGATGAAAAAGTGGCCGCTCTTCGAGAAGTGTCTGTTCCTGCAGCTGCTGATGTTACCATCCTCATACAGGTATGCAAGAGGACCATCCATCCATCCGTCCATCCGTCCGTCCGTCCGTCCATCTATCCATCCGTCCGTCCGTCCGTCCGTCCATCCATCCATCCATCCATCCATCCATCATTAAAACCTGAAGTCTTATACATTTTACTGTCTTAGATGAGCATTTAAAGGAGACATTATATAACAAGGACTTTCTTTAAAATGCTCACAGCCCCACAACTTGTGGTATTGTTAGTTGAGATTTGATAAATTGTAATTTTTTAATGTAATTATTTTATTATTAATCCTTATCATACATATTTGGGGATTTTTCTTTTTACTTTTTTATAATTCTTAGTAAATATTAAGTATATACTGTGAATGTGCTCCGCTTTTTCTGCGTTATTAAAAAACACTGACCATGAGCATTCACAAAAAGAAAGTAAGTAATTGTTTTTAATCTTTTTATATTCTACTGCTTTTCAGATTATCAGGAGTGCCTTTGGGCTGAACTGTTCCAATGTTGTGTTCAAGGTACATGTGTAAAATGCAGACATTGCTCTCAATGTTTAAAGAAAATGGATATATGCACCAAAAAATTTTAAAGAAAAAAAAAACTGAAGTTCCTTGTAATTCCTGAAAACACAACAAACTGAGAAGTTTCCTTTGTGTGTAGATAAGGAATCATTGTGGCCGTCTTATCCCTCTGAACAGCTCCATTCCTGCTAACAGAAAGCACATGTATGTGGTCTGATGATGTAAAAGACTTTACAGCTATTCACTGTGTACTCAAAATATATAATCAAGAAATTATATATTTTTCTTCACAGGCCTTATGTGCTTGAGGTAGCAAAGCTCTTTCAGCATGGTAATCACCTTCTGTTTATCTTTAACAGTGTTTTTTTGTCTGTAAAGGTGTCTACATTTCACAATCCTGTTAACAGAATAGCTTGACAATTTTTGGAATTACACTTATTAATTTTCATGACAAGAAACTGCAGCGAGTCAGCTTAGCTTACCTTATGGGACAGACAAAGGAAACAGGAGTATGAACAAGCCTGGTATTGACTGTGTGTGATCAAAGTCACCTTCAAGCACCTCTTGAAATTTTTTAAAAAAATGTTACTATTCCATAAAAGAAAAATATATCAGAATACATAATATACATATACTAATATACAATTTTCTTATCAAGGGGCAGTATTTTTTTTTAACAGCATGCAGGTATGACAAGGTATAAGGAGGTATGACAAAGGTCCTATATACTGCTCTTGCTCAGCATCCGAGCTTATCGATCATATGAATGGAACCACAACTTTAATACGATTGAAATATTGTAATGTTAAGTGAAAGCAGTGTATGGAGTCTGCCTTCATTCTAGATGGTACATAAGGCGAAAACATATTATAACATAATCCATATATTAGGACCAAGTCATTCAACATATAGACCTAAGAACACTAATTTCCTCATACAACTTACAAAATTAAAGCAAAATGAGTTTAATCCTCATTTTACAGCCACACTAATATATCTCTTTTGCACTAGCATGGCACTGATGGTACTACCTTGGTGCTGTTTGAGAACCAACCAGCAAAAGAAATTAGTGTAATTTTAGTGTAATAAATGTTTTATTTTCCACATCTATGTAACACTTGTGCTTACATCACTTACATCAGGCATATCCACTTCTTAGACAATACTTTGACAATACACAGAACTCAAGAAAATGCACATTTGACTTTTGTTCTGCATGATATTGCTACAGTGTGTCCCAAGCCAAGAACAATCCCCATGACTGTGATCAACAAGACCGTGAAAACAAGACTACAGACTATAGAAAGAAGAGTAAGTAAGCCTGATTATAAAAAGAAAATACTATACAAATAGTGGTTTGGCAGTAGTCTACTGAATGACTCATATTAATGTATTACGGTGCAATGACAGCAACCTATTTCCTTATTCTGTTTCCTTTTGTCTAGCTCATGAGGTTTTGTTTTATCTTCTGTTAAAAAATGAATTTAGATTGCATTTTTTAAATTATAGATTCAGAGACTGGAAGACCTTCTACCTCAAATCAAACTCAGGCATAATGAAAAACTAACCCAGGTATTTAAACTTTCTTCCAGCAGTGAACCCAATGATAAACATAGCATAGCCATGTTTAAGACTTTAGGCCTCTTCATCACAGTACTTATTACAGTATAACAAACTTTTTTTAAATGTAAAAGGCAAAATCTATGTAATAATCAAACACCTGACCTTAATATCGTTGTCTGTGTCAGGAGATTGAAAGTCTCAACCAGAAGTTGAGGTTTCTTCATCAAAGAATGCAAGTAGGTCAACAGAATTGCCATCCAATTTCTGAACATGGGGTAGACAATGTAACTAACTAGTATTTGTTGATTTATGATGTCATTGACCACATATCTGCAGCATTGTTTATGTTATTATGCTTCATGTCCAGTCTGCTCTGATTTGTTGCAGGTAGCAAATTCTCACACATGGAAAGGAATGTTGACCAGAGCTCCTTTGTGGTAAACCAAGAGCCACAATTCAGCTGGGGGG
>JASGAU010408230.1:11484-28312 GCA_030220045.1 Australoheros facetus
GCAGTGGTTACAGTTGTCATTCATGGTGCATCATATTACTATGTGCAGCAAGGTTATGATTTGGGTGCCCTTTACAGTGTGTCCAACTACATATATTATTTATATTATGATTTCAAACACCTGTAGTGATCAGTCTGATCACAGTCTGGACAAAAGGGCTTTAAACATATAGATCACACACTCATGTTTAAATCCTCCAGGTTAGAGCTGATAGTTCTTAAGTTTCCTGCTTTTCTGTCCTGAAATATAGTGAAAAAAATATTGTTAGACAAGTACAGGAGCAATATCTACTTTCATTTATTAGAGTTTACTGTTGTAGCCATATTGTAGCATATTGCCATATTGTAGTAAATAAGTAGCAAACTCATTTTGACTGGTGAATGATGATGGGCCAGATTTGACTGCATATTATTTGTACCATGAAATAAATTAATTAATTGGAGGAAACAGAAACAATCCTTTATCTTAATAACTGGCTGTGCTATGCAGAAAACAATAAACACTTCATTATTTATTTTATATATTCATGTTGGAATTCTACAGTTCAGTATCTTTGTTTTTGGTTTCTCTCAGCGGTTACAAAACAGTCGACTGCTGCAAATGTTGGGTCATTTCCTGCCTTTGTAAAAAATTATGCAAACACTGAAACCAGTGAGGTCTGTCACACACAGTTTAGGTATTTTTCTGGTGGAGGGGACTATGGCACTGTATTAGTGGCCAAAAAAGGACTGCTACAAGTCACAGGGCGTAGTAAAGGTAGAAGATCCAAAAACAATATGGCATGTTGTTTTTCTTGCCTTATCTTTGATGGTTGCAAAAGCAGCTTTCAAAACTGTAGCAGAATGCAGCATAATATGCAAAGGTTGTGGTGACATCATGTGATTTTATGGAAAACTGTATTTGTCAAAAGAACTTAGTCACAGCACACATAGCTAGTGCTGCTGTGAAACTGCTCCCTCATTCATCTATTAGGCACTGTGTATTGGACATTTGGATATTAAAAGTAAGCAGTAATGTTTTCAGACAGTGCTAAATCATCATACTTCTGGATACTACTGTTTTATAAAATCATATGTTATATAACATCATTCACACAAGTCCTGAATTACTGTATTTGGGGAAAAAAATGATATTGGTACTTTCTGCTTGACAGATTTTGCAGTTACAGACAAAAATAAAGAGTCAAAAGGACAGGAATATTTGGTTGAATAGAAATATACTGGACTTTTTTCTAGTATCTCTATAATTAAATGAAATAGGTGTCAATAAAATCTTTGACAACACTATTATATTAAAATTACTGTAGATTAATCAAGAAATTTAGTTCTATTTACCATGAACCGGTGTGTGTGATCGTCATCCTCTCCAGTAGGTGGCGGTGCATTTTCCAGCTGAGCTACGAACAGCTTGCAAATGAAAACACAAAGTAGCATTTTGTGTACGGACATTTCCTAACAGCTTTGGGGACATAAATGTGGGAAACGGGTTGACCGGTTTTGTTGTTTTTAGCATTGTTTGTAACAGTTTTTTTTTTTCTGTATGTGCTCAAGTTTCTTCGGTTACAAAAACATATTAAAAAAAAAAAGCAGCCATGTCTTAGTTAGCCTAAGGTTAGCCAGAGGCTAGCCTGCTGTGTGCAGCTGGGTGTCTTAGTTGACTAAAATGTCTTTTAGACGGGCACTGGTGGATTGTGCGGTGCTGTCGCTGCAAGATCGCTGTGTGCTTTATCCGTGTTGCAGAGGCTGTTTCTCCAGGATTGATGTTGACCAGCAGGACACTACGAGGTAAATAAGTTACTGTTGTAACGGAGAAGCGGCGTCTCTGTGGAAATCACTTTAGGAATTCTGACAGTGACCAATTACGAGTGTGTGAGTCTGTGCTGAGAGGGCTGTATCTGGATGAGCTCCAAATTAAAAATGAAAAGATTTCTTATTAAGAATTCAGACACTTTCCATACAGTGCACGTTAACTCTACACAGTCCCTTCATTCATGTGGACACTTGACGTGTGTGTATCCACCACAGATGCAGATGCCACAAGTGTGGCTACAGGTGTCTGAGAGAACAGGTGGGTTACAGGTACCGTCTCTCACTGAGGGTGGCCCGGGACAGATGTATATTTGGTATAACAGTATTTGGAAACAGCTTGAACCCATTCTTTGGCATTCATGCAACTGAATTACAAAGGTGAGTACAGAAAATGACCAGCCAAATGCAGGTTCTACCTATAAAAACCGACTTACTATTAAAATGTATCCCTAGGTTTAGAAGCAGTATATATTGAGTTAAAGCCGAGACCATGTACAGAGATGAGCTGAGGTCACAGTGCGTATGGTGGAGAAAACACTTTTAAAAACCATGCAGCCCAATACACCAACAACAACAACAATCAGTAATAACACAGCAGAATTTAAGAATTTTGTGATCAGAAGCTGACAAGTTTGTATAAAAAATATAGCAGAGCTTCTGTATTGGATTTTAACAGGTGTATCTAATAAAGTGGTGACTGTATATGCATTATTTTTTGAAATAGTACCTCTTCTGTTTTTAAATGCAGAATTATTGGTATGTGCTGAATAAAACCCGTTTAAAAATGTTACCTTGGGATCAGTGTCTTCTCTGCTGGTTAAGTGAACAGCTGTGTGGACTTTAATTGTGCCTCTTTTGTAGATTGGTGGGAAACTTGGACGGACCCATGGAACCATCAACAAGATTCACATTGCTAGCGAAGGCAGTCGAGGACTGTTTCATTGGCAGACATTTCATCTTTGGTATAAAGGTACATTTGCAGGTGTTGGACTAATGGTTATGCTAAGCATGTACAAAATTTCTGTTAGGGTCAAGCAAATTTATATGAAGGCTTAAAGATTAGCATTCAGCATTTTAGTCAGTAGTACTGTTATTTTTGTTTTGTACAATTTGAGAGTGTTGCTGAGAAATCAGTGACTTCTGGGTCATACAGACCACGTGATTTAATGTCAAACTCAAAATAGGCCTCAGGCCCAATTTTTCATTTCCTACTGTTGCTTTGAGAGTATGAAAATCAATCTATAATCTCCAATAATGAACTCCAATATGCTTTCCACATTTTACAATTTTATTCCTTCAGTTGACTATCAATAAAATAATGGCACAAGCATTAACATGTCCAAAATGTGTTCTAATTAAGCTTAATTTATTTTTTGGTTGTTTCAACTTAACCGTCCCTGGTAACATCTGTGTTGTTTAGGTAATGGAAGCAGAAAGTGGACTTTGGTTTGGAGGGCCTGTTGCGAATGGCTCCAGCAGTAAAAATGGAGCCCAGTTTGTTGCCACTCAGATGATTCTTCCCAAAGCTACAGGACTGGGAGGCTGCACAGTAGTCAGTTATTATCGGATTCTTCTTCAGAAAGCTGGTGAATCTGAACTCATATCTGCTGATACCTGCAAAACCCCCAGATTTCCAGCAACAACCCCGCTGCTCATTCATGCTCGTTCTTCAACTAGCAGCTTTAGCGATGCCACACTATCTGCCTCTGGGTTTCTGTCCCAGTCACTACAAAGGTAATGACATTAAGAAATTATATATAGCTTTCTGTCTGGTCATACTCTGTATTTTGTGTCCTTTTTTGACATTTTATGATTATTGCTTTTGTTTCCATCTTAGATCACAGTACAAAGACTACATGCTTACTCCCACCCCTCCATGGCAGCAATCACTGGGGCTGGTTACTTCATCAGCAGAGCAAGAGGAAGACTGTACTCAGGAAAGCGGAGAAAACAGCAGTCAGACAAACAAAAGCACAGCACCACATCCTGCACAGAGAGGCTGCAAGGAAAACCACAAAGTCACAGAGGAATTGGCTCCTCTTCTCTTGTTGGAGCACAGTGTTTATGGTGGTCCATCATTTGAAAAATATCCAAACTCATCTATTGCAAAGGGAGCTGGAAACAGCCCTAGCCTGAACTCTTGGTTTAGTTCTTCCCAGGCTGGCCAGAAAAGGTGCAGCCCCACGACAAAGGAGTTTTCCACTGGGCAACTCACCAAAACATTTTTGTCAAGCTCATTGGCTTGGGATGATTTGCCTTTCTCTGAAAGTCTGACAGAGTTTTTACGTGAAGAAAATAAAGATTTTATCATTGATAGTGATACAAAGCCAATTCAGAATGTACACAGGAAGGAAGAAAATGCAAGAAATCATTTGGGAAACTTCAGTTTAATAAGTGAAACAACTTCTACTTGTCAAAGAAATGCACAAATACCAGGCAGTCATTTGCAGATGTTACTGGATGTCACAAATACACCTGCAGCAAATGGAGCTGGCAGACATGATTCATCCAGCCAAGAATGCAAACACCCGAATAAGTGTGTCAACAGGAGTCAAGCTATAAGTGTTTTTTCCGATGAGCGTAATCAGGTGGATGAAGCAGCTAGTTTTCTGTCTTTTCAAAAGGAGGAAGAACAGCAGCTTGAAGGGGACACCTACAACTGTTCAGCAGATCTGTTCAGTAGCTCACTCGTGATCACTATGGACCCACAGAGGCTTAGCATGCACCCAAAAGCCATCAGGACTACCACGGAAGCTTGCTATGAAAATGTGAATGTGATGCAGTCAACACCAGACAAACAGGAATTAAAAAGTAAGTGCAGGGAGAGTTTAATTCCACAAGACACAAAAGATTTTGACTTCGTCCCTCCCTCTCAGTCCACACCTATAATAAAAGTGGGTGTTGCACCACATTCACCTGCTGCCTTATACAAAAGCACAAGTGAATTCAGTTCACAACCTGATGATCAGGATTTAGGAGTTTTTTATGTGAAGTCACATGAAATGGACAGTAAAACCAATTCTGTTTATAAATTGAACACTGGTAATGCTACCCAGGCCTTGCAGGGTGGGAAAGAATCTACCAAAGAAAACGTGTGGAGCACAACATCCAGCATGCACAGCCACAGACTCGCCCTAAAAAAGAGGGTCTTGAAACCAGTCAAGCATAAAAGCCACCTGCGTTCTCAGCAGCACCTAAAGATACAGGGAAAGGCTCTAAACATGTCAATGAACAACAAATATGAGTCAAGAGTTAATAATGTGAGCGTTTCTGATTGTGAGGACAGTGTCATAATTGTGCCTCCTACACCTGCTGGTAACATGCAGTTCAGTGTGTCACTCAGAAGAAGAAAGCTGACTGACAATAGCAACAGTTTGGGTTCTACTTGTGAAGCGCAGCAGAGAGATAAAATTAACTGCAACACAACTTTGTTGGATCAGACTTTCACATCATCAAACAGAGGTCTGGCACAAACAGAAAATTGTGACAGTGAAACAGTTAGTGAGGGGATTTTTCATCATGAGAACCAGACGTGTGACTGGTCTAAAGATCTGTTCTCTGACTCTTTCTGAGAGGTTCTGTTGCAGATTGGCTTTAAGAAATTCTGCTAAGAAACTGCGCTCCATTGTGTTGGAATAGTACTACTGCTGTTACCATTACTGTTGCCGCACTACTCTGTATGAAACAGATAAAAAGGGCTCGTGCATTAAACACTACATAGGAGAGAGATGCTGTCTTGCCCTCTCTTCTCCCGTTTGCACCTGGATGTCTGTTCACCTCCCTTATTTAAATGTGTAGTCTAATATAATTGCATGTGTTTGATTTTATGCATTGTTTGGGAAGCACTTGAAGTTGAATGGAATATGCAAAAATATTATAGTGCCCAACTTCAGTGCCTGATCTCATAAGGACCTGCAGCTGGGTTCCAAAATCCCAGCTTAGCAGCAGTTAAGGTGGGGCAAGTCCTTGTTAAGAAATATGGTTTTTGAAGCACATATAGTGTTTGCATGTCTACATATATACATACATATATACATACATATTTCTGAAAGCAACACTGTCTTTGAAACCATTAAGGCTTTTTTTCTAAAGCTTGACCTCAGATGAACTTTTTTATCATTCCACCTTGTTGGTATTTGAACAATACTGTCTATGAAACATTGTCACCATTTACAATTCTGTTAGTTTAATATGTAATTAACTTTTGAAAATATTAAAATCCATATTTATGTGTTCATTTATTTATGTCTACATGCATTTTGTTTGATAATGGAGACTGGTTAAATACTGTTAGAAAAGATGGTGTATATATGGAACAAAGGTCCCCGGCTAGTTTAAGGTCTTCAGACCACCAAGGCCAACAACAGTGTCTCATCTTGAAAGCTCTCCAGTCCTAATTTGAATCACAGCAGAGTCTGTAAGCAGACCTGCTGTCCTCCTGGGTTCACACTGCGGTTGTGCCTTTCCAGGGGTGTTTATGTTGGGATGAGTGTGTAAGATGTCATGCCAAAGAGCCAAGAATAGCAGCAATGACTACAATGTTCTGGGTGTGTGATTAAAATAGAGAGAGGGAGATGGAGACGATGTTACATGGGTAAAACTGGAAGTGGAACGAGTGAACAGCTGGAGCCTTGTACTGCATGTGTTGTAAAAAAAGGGTTGGCATGTAGTCAGCTGGGTATGGCATCATTGTGTCTGTGTGTAAGCGCACGCGCCTCTTTGGGTGATACATATTTTTTTTCACATGTACACTTAAAAAGTGTACATGTGAAAATTTTCCATGATTTTGAAATACTCAACTCTAGAACACTGACGTCGGGTGATTTTCACCCACGTGAAAGTGAGTGATAGTGTTACAGAACTCACGTTAGTGTTCTAGTGGTAAGGTCCATATAAAATCTGTGTGTCACAAGTGTTGACGTGTGGGTGTGTCAGAAAGGGAATAGAAATGTGTTAGGTACATTTTTCTTTTGAGACTCAGTAGCAGCATGAATAGTGTTGGTCTGCCAGGCAGGTGGTTGTGACTGAAATATCTCCAAATCCCCACTATGACGTTAATGGGCATGTGAATTACCCATTATCCCACTAGGGATTGTGGTTATGCTAATCTACTTGATGGATTGGCAGAAATTTTTTGTACAAAAATCTAAGGGAGCAAAAAATTAACCTGATTTTTTTTTCAGTAACACCATGAGCAGAATGACATTATTATCCAGTTATATACCTCCATGCAGTTGTGCATGCAGACATTCTTGGTGTTTGTAATGATCATCCAAGGCCATTTTCAGATCAAAATGGAAAAATATCCATCATATTAGCTTGAGTTTGATTCTTGTTTCTCTCCTGTTAACCTTTCCAAACAATGTGTTTGACACATTGCTCTGATTTCCTACAGGAGCCATGCTTGTTAGCTTATGTTAAATCACCTTGCATATTAAAAAAGAAGACCCTGTACTTGGTGTTGAGAGCCTTGAGAGTACTTGATAAATTCTCTGTGAAATGTTTCTTTGGTTCCTGTTCTGGGGTTAGGTCACACTGACATCAGTTGCTACTTGTTGACCTAAAATATAGGTGATGTAAATGGGATTGTTTTTGTTTCCATTTAAATTGGTGCTTAGCCTTTTGAGGCTTTAAGAGTAAAGCCCCATAATGTGATATTGTTCCAAAACTTGCAGCTGTGCCTGCGAGCAAGGGAGACACTGTCTTTTGCTTGCAGCAGTACAGTACGTGAGGTATGTCACCAAGCACCCAGTGAATGGAAACATTCAAAGCCACGGTGTGCCAAGCTTAAAGTACGTGTGGTACTCTGTGTGTGAGTGAGAAAGTGGGGGTGGGGGTGAGGTGGGTACTGTTAGATAATTCAAATAACTGATTGGCAAATCAGTTATCTATCAAAATTTTGCTACACAGACAGTCATGCATAAAGGGTCATGTGGCTGGAGTTACACCTTTAATCGTGCAAAGATGTCATGCACCTTAATAACTAGAATGTACAATTTTGTGATACTTTGCCTTTTCATTGTACCGTAATTGCACTGTGACACTTTTCAACACAATATTGATTTTCCATTCTCTTGTACTTTTATAAAAATGTTACCACTGAAATTGATGTTAATTAACTTTACCGCAAAAAAAAAAAACTAACAGTAAAAAAAGGTTCTTTTATAAGCATGATATACTTTGAAAAACTAAAAAGTTATTGTTATTATATGCAATAATTTTTTCCCTAATTATTAATACTTTGATTAATGTTGCATAACAGCTAAAAAAGAAATAGACGGGTTACAGCACTTGACATTCCTGAGACATTTATGGTTGTGGCCCTCATTTTAGTGTCACTAGACTTATTTATATATACACTTTGTAATGCAGTAGAAATGCTACTGAACAGTATTTAGGTTAAATGTATTACTGCCTTGTGGACAGAGGTGTGACTATAACAGAGAGCCAAAGAGATTAGAAAGGCGTGACAGGCACATGGTGTAGAAGGGTGGGGAAATGGCTTAGTATGGAGTTGTCAACAAAACGTCAGCTGAGGCGGACTAGCTCGTAGTCCTGACACTGGAGAGCTTCTCTCTGTAGAATCGAAGTAGATAGAAATGTTCACTTACATCACACATTTCCTCTTTAGCGCTAATCATCACACTTGTGTCTAACTTTTATGCAGCTGAAGACTCAAGTGGAGACTTAAAGCTAACAATAATGAATGCTTTGATAGTAAATTAAAAACAGCTGTTCACTCTGAACGTCCACAGTTTAAGCTCATTGAAGAGTACAGACTGTAACTGACCATGACCTCTGACCTCTCAAGAAAAATAAAAGCTGCTTAAAACAGTTAGGTTCCTGTTCTGTTATAAGTTGGAATGATTTCTAACAGAAGGTTGCACTTTGTCTGATGTGCAGCAGAAACACTGGTTCTGATTGCTTCAGTTCTGTGGTCTCCTGTTGGCTGTCTGTGGGCTGGTCTCAGTCCTCCCTCCATAAGAGGCCATGGAGATTCTGACGTTAGACGCTAGCACTCCTTATAAGCACCTGTCCTTCCACGTCATGCCATGCTCCCAATATGAAAAGCGTGTGATTGTTTTCCGAATGAGACAGTGTGCGTAGATAGTAAAGTGGCACTATATATCCTCCATGGAGGGTCTTTTCTTCATTTAACTGGAAGCAAGATAGCAAGGGTTTGTTGGTGTTTTTCTTCCAACATAATATGGAGGTAAGAGATTAGTTTTCCCTGATGTACATCTTGAAATAGTCTGTTATACTCTGCTATATATTTTGATAAGTTTAATAGTCAAGTATGAGTTTGGAGTTGTAGATTTTTTAATTTTTTTGTTGTATATTTACAACAAACAAGCACATTTATTGACAGTTATGTGTATTTAAAGCATGCTTTCTTTTATTGATGTGCTTTAAGTAGTTCTAAAAATCTGGTAAACCATGTAAAGGAATGTCATTATATGAGTTTAACAGTTTGTAGAATTAAAGAGAAGACGGTGTGCTTTTACACTCCATGTATGCACATTATTTTTATTTAGCAGAAATGGGGACATTTAACCAGTACTAGAGTGCATGTTCTCACTAATTCTTAGCATCTCTTGAAGCTTGGAAACTGATGGTGTTGGCTAGGACAAAATCTTCAAAGCTAACTATAGAAAATATGTTTGTGGCAGTGAAAGCTTTAGGTATCAGTTCACAACAGCCTTATTCAGTCCTTCTGTTCAAAGTGGCCTGACCTCCCCATTGTTCAGTGATGGGGATGCAATCCACACTCCTTACTCCACACAGAAATGTAGCCCAGTTTATCTGAAGCTTGTGTGATGCTTCAGTTGTTTGAGAAAAAAATTGTCTGATGTGTTTACTTTTTGCAGTGAAACAAAATGGTTATAAACTGACAACATTTGGTAATAAAAGCACTGTAATATTGAAATTTGCTGCCATAATTTATCAAATTTGGACACTGAAAGCCTTGTATTAGTCCAAATTCACTCAGTTGATTTTGTCGCCTAATTAAAAGAGCATACGAAGAGATCCCTTAAGTGTCAGTATGATGCAGATTCAATTCAATTCAATTCAGTTTTATTTATATAGTCTCAAATCACAACAGTCACCATAAGGTGTATATTGTAAGGTAAAGACCCTACAGTAATTACAGAGAAGACCCAACAGTCTAAACAACCCCCTATGAGCAAGCACTTGGCAACAGTGGGAAGGAAAAACTCCCTTTTAACAGGAAGAAACCTCTGGCAGAACCAGGTTCAGGTAGGGGCAGACTACGGAGTGGTGTATGAACAGAGTAAAAGAGGCGAATGAAAAGAAATACTCAGTACATTGTGGGAACCCCCCAGCAGCCTAGGTCTATAGCAGCATAACTAAGGGAGGGTTCAGGGTCACCTGATCCAGTCCTAACTATAAGCTTGCTCAAAAGGAAAGTTTGAAGCCTAATCTTCAAAGTTGAGAGCTGTCTGTTTCCCAAATCCTAACTGGTTCAACAGAAGAGGGGCCTGAAAGCTGAAGGCTCTGCCTCCGATTCTACCCTTAAGTATCCTAGGAACTACAAGCACGCCAGCAATCTGAGAGTGAAGTGCTCTGTTGGGGTGATGCAGTAGTATGAGGTCTTTAAGATAAGATGGGGCCTGATTATTCGAGACCTTGTATATGAGAAGAAGAATTTTTCAGATGAATGCCTGTAGCATAACCTTTAACTATGAAAGTACTATTACAATGTAAGAATCTATTTTTACTGACTACTCTATACTCTAGGTGGCACCTTGTGCCCCGGAAGTTAGGAGACATGCAGCATTACTGTTGGCTTATCTGAACCTCCAGAGAAAACAAGGTCAGTTTTGTGACCTTGTACTCAGACAGAGACATAACCCAGGTCAACTTTATCCTGCACACAGGTGAGAAAAAGAACTTAGTTTTTATCACTTGTAAGCAACAAACAAATACTCCAATATACACATATTAGCAAAATGTTCACAAATATGTCTGTCATAACAGTGTATGCCTTAGATGATGTTCATGATTTTATACCTCACCACAAAGCTGCTCTTTGCTCCCCCAGATGTGTTCTGGCAGCCTCTAGTCCCGTGTTGGCATCTGTCTTGTCCTCTGCTGGTGCTCTGGTGGAACTGCAGGCCCCCTGTCTCTCTGACTCTGTATTAGCGCCTCTTTTGGACTATGTTTACACAGGGGATTTGCCATACACTTACAGCCAGCAACAGTATTACAGTCTGCTCACAGCTGCCTGCTATCTGCAGATGGATGAACTGCAGAAGGCTCTGAAGGCTCGACAGCAGACTGAGGTCTGCGCCATGGACAGTGCAGATGCTGAAAAGAATACTTACAGGACAACTGTGAACACCTCCCCTGATATACCATCAACATCCAGTATTCTTTCCTTCAGAGGACCTGAAGAAACAAACAACTACAGTGTGCAAAGTATGTCAACTTCCCCAGAGAGAGAGAGTCATCAGTATTCAGACAATATGGAACCATTTAATGAAACACAGATGCACTCTGCTGCTATGGATTGCAGTACTGATGAAGTAGAAATGGATACAGCAAGAAATAGGAGGGACCACAATAGTGGAAGGCATGCAAGGACTTTAAGCAATCCAAGTACCCCTTGTGGTATACTTGAAAGAACCGAAAGTAGCCTAAATGCAGGGCATGACAGACAAGAAACTTATCTAAAACCACAGCATTTCACTCTAAGTGTCCCTAGCATTGCTGAAGTGCATAACCTGTCTGAAGTGGACAAAGAGGTGGAAAATGATCAGGTTAATCCAGCTGGCATCTGGCAAAGGTACACAGACAACACTCTGGTGAGGGCAGCTGAAAATAGGAAGAGCTCATCCTCATCCCCACATCCATATTGTGGAGCAGTACCTGTCATCTGTCACAGCGGCAGAGCAGCTATCCCCCAGCTTGCAAATTTCTCTGCTGTGCCTCCTGACCATTTATCCCCCCAGGCTTCAGGCAGCTCCAGCAGGTCTCCTGTCTCACGATCAGCAAGCACAGACAATGGCAGCATTGTTGAAGGTATTTCATCTAAATACAAATGTCAGTATCAAGCACAAATCCAGGAATGTGGGCACAGTAAAAAACACACTGTTACACAAAGTCTGGATAACAAGGATAGTTTAAATCAATGTGCCTTGCAAGATTTATCTTACAAATCCAGTCCAGATAGATCTAACATGTTGAAACAAGATTACAACAGCAGCGATACACATAATTGTATAATGCATAATGAATGTGCGGACAGTGGATCATGTCACATTACAGACCAACATGCTCATTGTGATTCCTTTCAGAATAATACACAAAATTTTAAAGAAGATTCAGTGTCACAGAATAAGGACCGGAGCCGAGAATTAAAGTATAAAACTGATTTCAGGTTTGATGACTGCCCAGCCCAACGAAAACTATTAGATTTCTTTGAATTCTTCAATGTCCCCTTGGCAACAGCAACAGAGGAACCAGGACATCTGAGAGCTGAAGTTCCACTTACTGCTCATTCTGTGGAAGACTCAAACACAGCAAATTTAGGTCCAGAGGGAGAAGTGAAAGAAGAGCACAGTTACTCGAGTAGAAATCCAGCTGAAACCAATATACAGGACAGCCACTGTAACCTCTATGAAACAAAGAAAAACAGGTACTCAATCATACACAGAGCTGAAACAAGTGCAACCGATGCTGCTTCTAGCCATGATTCAAACTACAGACCTACAACTGTGGAAAACAAAGAAGACAGTGTTAATTTCTTCCCTACATCTCTGGAAAGTGAAAAACTCTCAGGCACTGACATCACAGAGTCACGTTCAACTTTCACAATGCCTTTGGACAGAAACATGTCCGACACCAGTGTTGACAGTGTTGTGGGTCACTCATATATTGGACATCTTCATTATCATTGCCTACAGCAGGATGATATGCAGGAAGATGTGCACTTATCACATGGAGGTTCTCATCACAAACACTCAAGCGTGAACTACTTTAATGATTCAGATGATTCGAGGGATGACGAGGCCTTTGGTGCCTTTGAGAGTCCCATGAAGCGGCACTACAGCTCGACAGACACTACAGACCAGTTTCTCCTTCTGGATATCAGCACCAGACCTGCAGAACTGCTAGTGTCCCACAAACACCGATCTGGCACAGAGGAGAAATTTGAAACTGGGATCTGGGCACAGGATGGAGGGCAAAGGAAAGAAGAAACATCTGTAGCTTCTGTTGAAATGAAAACAGTTACAGCTAGGGCTAAATTTGGAACTGAGAGATTTGATATGGTTGGTGCACACTGGGCTGTGAAGACACACGCTGAAGAAACTGTTCAAAATAGTCCAGGTGTTGAGACTATACAAAATCTTGGAGCTGTGTGGGACGTTTCCAACCTTAAAGAAGGTGAGAACCAAACCAGTACCTCAACACACTGTTCACCTCCTAGTGTGTCAAACTCTGTGCAAGCATCTATGTCTGTTGGCATGCCTTCCGCCCTTTTAAGCAGCATGCCAGCAGATAGATCAGCTCATCTGTCAACTCCTGTTCACCACCCTTTCCAGTGCTCTCTATGCGACCGTTCCTTTAGCCAGCGAGGTTCTCTGAATAGACATGTGCGGAGCCACCTTGGTGTACGACCCTTCCCCTGCCCCCGCTGCCCTATGACTTTTTCACGCCAGTACCGTGTCACAGAGCACATGCGTGTCCATCAGCGATGTGCCCCTGGGAATGACTTTCAAAAGCCCCCTGCCTCATCAACTTGAGACCTGGAGGAAAACCCACAAAACTGAAGTTTATTTGTCACTGACATATAATGTAATATAATATTATTTAAATGTGTTAGTTTATTTTCATTTTTTTCAGTTTCTTGCAAATATTGGTAAGACAGGGCATTTTTTAAATATAAAATTCTGTTTTTTAAAGTCAGAAATTACAGACTCTTCTAAATAAGAAGAGCAGGAAGCCAAGAATGTAAAGAAAAACAAATGTTATTTTGTGATTTTTTTTTTTTTGTCTATATGTGATTTGCAAATCCTTTTATACCCTGAGGTGGGAAGCCCTGTTGATTCAGAGCAAGAGAGTCCTGGATTCAAGCCAGGGCAGGGCCCTCCTGTGTGGAGTCTGTGTATTTCATCAGACCGCTGGGATCTCTGGTTTCTCTCACCATCAAAAAGAAATGTTATTGTGCCCTTGACCAAGGTAATAGTACTGGCAGGAGTTGTTCCCATGATGGGTTTAATGTAGAAAATGAATTTTCCTACAGGCATCAAAAAAGATATAATATTACCTGAATAAAGTACAAAGGCACCCTATCAGCTGCTGAAACAGAGACATTTTGTTGTTTTAAAAAATACATGAATGAAATATATTTTTGAATTTGATGCAAACAACACATTAAAGAGAGAGAGAGCGAGAAAGAGAGGGTCATGTTCACCACAGTGACACAGCCCTTCTCTGGTGTAGTTTTGAAAGGAAAATGTTTTTCATTCTTACTTGATGCAGGATTTTAGCACTTCCTTTATTGTAGTTTTGTATTTCATATTTCATGTGCAAAATTTTCAACTGGTGACAAGTTGAAAAGCCACTCTGATACCCGTACTCTTTTAGTACTTTTTAGATACTGGAATGTGATTTTAGCATTATCTAGCTGAAATAAGCCTTATTTTCACTACAGAACCATGTCTGTTTTAAATGCAGTTCTGCGTTCGGCCCTGAAAATCAGGTCCAAGTCACGACTGATTTTTGTGATTGTCCTTTGCATACAAAGATTTCTCCAAGTTTTCTGTATCTCTTAGTGATAGCTGTGTTAAATGAACTGTGCAATGTTCATAAATTGTCATAAAAGAGTTCTCTCCATTCATCTGAAAGATGCATCCTCTATTTGATGCTCATTTTATACCCACTCATGTTACTTCTTCCTCTATTCTTAGCATGCTCTTCTGTTACTGTACACCAACCTTCTGCGTGTCCTCCTTCACGTTCCATCATTTTTTTTAAATTGCCCCATTCCAACTTTTGCTGGCAGTTATTTAAAATGACAGCAAAACAACAAGTTTCTCAGTTTTAACAACTGCTATCTTCCGTTTGTACTATTTTAAGTCAAATATATATAGTATTAACGATTTGCAAATCAGCAATTGGCAGACGGGCACAGAGAACAAATTGAAGTGTAGACCAAATTAATGCTTTACGTGTATGTAACTGATATTTCATAATAACAATGTATAAATAATGGCTGAATCTTCAGAAAATACCATTCTGCAGCTTCCCTCCCTTTATCAGTATAAAACACTAAAAGATCACTGTAAACTACCAGCACCAAATGGCAGACACTTAATCTCCAGCTGGTGCTCACAGTGGACTATTTAGTACTTAATAAATAGATATTTATTTTCAAGGCTTTATTAGAAAATAAACAGCATAATAGACTAAAAAATGAACTGTGTCTGCTCGATGTGAGATTTAATTTAAGGAGATCATCATATCAACTCATAGGCTGGTAGATAAGATTTCAATGTTGCATTCACAGCCTGTCACTTCCAGAGGCACCAGGGGTATCTAGTCTAACGCAGAGAGACACACACACGTATTCTATGCTCTTATTACCTTTGCATGTTAACCCAGTGTAATTAGCTAAGTCTTTGTCATAATGTTGACTCCATTCCATTTGCTATTCTTGTGTTTTTCTCTCACCCTCTCTTTCTTGTTGATATATGGATTAGTTTTACATCTCACAAAGTGTTCCCTGTGAGAGAGGGCAGTTTGTTCGGTGTCAGAGTGCTTGTGCCAGTGGTGCTGTGAAACATGAGTCAAGGGCAGCTATGAGGTTCTGTGCATGTTCTGTATTGTTTATTCCAAACTTTTTTTCTGTGAGGGACAGTAAGATGAAAATGAATCATAATGTTCTGGATGTAACACTTGGTATGAACTCAGATAGAAAAAAAAAAAACTCCAAAAAAAAACCAAAAATAAAAAACCAGGCAAGGTGCTTTAAGTTCCTAGCAAGTTTCCACCTGTTTGAATAAAAAAAAATGTTTAATCACTTACACCAGAAATGTTTCAAAATTAACATGACTGTGTTTTTATTTGGTAATAATGCAGCTATATATGTTGGGAAAGTGTCTTGAAAATTCATTAAAGTCATTAAGAATAAACCATTTATGGTTTTATTACATTGAACCTGTTACACCACAAGTTGTTCGTAAATAAAATCAGGTCCACATGCCCTGAGTTACTTTTCATAAGCTGCACGATGAGCAGTGTTCAGGTAAAATGGGCCAAACTGCAAAGTGAACCAAAGTGAGACATTTGTGATAAAACGTGTAATTAATTTTAACATCAAGTGTAATCAATGACAACAGTCACAAGCCGTGTGTCTTACTTAGTATTTTAACCCTTTATTAAGCCTGGATTTTTTTGGTAAATTCTTTTGGGCCCGAATATGGGCCCTAGTACTGTTAAAGGTTTAAACTCTTAACCCTCCACAATCTAGCTGATTGGAAGCCTCTGATGAAAAGTGTGAAGCTGTTTTAAACATTTTCATTGATGAGATTTTGACAAAGCATGTATTTCACTCCCTTCCTATGAGCCTTCCATTGTCCCCACTCCACCTGCAGTTTTTAGCCATTTTGAACCTGTGTCTCTATCTTATCTGGGGAAAATTGCTACATTAAATCAGGCTCTCCTAGTGATATTGTCACCCCTCGGTTTTTTAAAGAGGTTTGGGACACTATTGGACCTTAAATTCAAGGGGTTATAAATACCAGTCTGACCTTGGGTGAAGTACCTGTATCTTTTAAACATGCAGTGGTACAGCCTTTACTGAAAAGACCTGGCCTGGATGCTTCCTTGTTGTCCAATTTTAGTCTGAGGCCATGGTGCTCAGCCGGAAAAGGGTGGAGTGCCCTCTCCAGCTCAGGAACGAGTTCTTGCCCCAAGTGGAGGAGTTCAAGTATCTCGGGGTCTTGTTCGCGAGTGACGGGAGAAGGGAGCGGGAGATCGACAGACGGATCGGG
>JASGAU010408232.1:0-33470 GCA_030220045.1 Australoheros facetus
AGAGGAGGTGGCTGAGGAGAGGGAAGCCTGGGCTTCTCTGCTTAGGCTCCTGCCCCTGCGACCCGGCCCCGGATAAGCGGAAGAGAATGGATGGATGGATAAATAAAGATTTTCTGTAATTTGTCTGTGTGCAAAGGTTCCAACCAATCATAAGACATTCATTTCTTTTACAGCCACCAACCCTGCTAATCAAGCTCATAACTGAAAGGGTATTTCTTCAGGTTTAGGGTTTATTACTTGTGTGCATGTGTATTTTATTGATACACATGGGAGTGTGTGTGCTTTGTACTGTATGTGTATAGAGAGACCCTGGGGGGCCTTGTCTCCAAAGAGCCAAAAAGCCTGAACAGAGGAGATGGTAATGCAGGTCCTCCGTTATGGTTAGTCATGGACAGCTGCTCATATTCTTCCCTGGAAGCAAGTATAGCATCTGTCAGGCAGGAAGAGATATGGAGGGAAACGCCACCATCTGGAAGTCATTCAGATTTAGGCTCAGTTACGTTTCAAAAACCATATTAAACAATCCTTATACTGTGACCTGTAGAATAAAATTTAAAAAAATACTCAAGCATACCCAAAGCCCCGTTATCATTTTATTTATTTTATCCTTTATTTTGACTTTCTTGGGAGTGCTCTGTTGAGATATTAGGACTAGAATTGTACTTCATGGTATGTAATACAGAGGGAGCATTTTACTTGTTGACTAATGACTTTGTGGCTAACTGAGCCTCTTTTTTTTGTTCATAACTTGACTTTGACAGGCCACAATTTGATGGCTCGTGAAAGTGTTTGTCATTAAGCTATTTCTGGCAGCATATCGTGGGTTGGCAGCTGCCAGTGTGGACAGTGACAGGGTCGCAGACTGTATTTAGTGGCCTCCTCTCTGACTCCCATGCGGCCTGGAAGTGTTTAGCAGTCATAACACACAGGCTTCGAGGAGATCCAGCAGGGAAGCCACAAATTGCCCGTTGAGAAAAATGCTGAAAGCCAAGTGGATTGCAGATGAATGGTGTAGAATGATAGGATTAGCTCCCCCCCTTCCCTGTGGGCTTATTCCAAGGCTGCTATGAGCGTTAGCTTTCATTCATTTTGCCCAACAGCGTTCCCAAAAAGCATTCCCACAGACAATATCTTATAAACATGCACACTCTGCTGGAAGATGACAGCTGATAGCTCCTACTGGATAATGTTTTTGACATGACAGGGACAAAAAAAACCTTGTATGAAAGTGAACTTTCCCCCAAGGTGTCTTCAAGATAGAGACACTCTGGGATTTGGGTGAGAAGTTAAACTTAACCTCGTCTTATGTTCTGCTTTGGCCTTGCTCTGCTATCGGGAATGATATAAAATATGCTGTAAATAACTTTTACTGTGCCATCTTTATTCATGCGGGTCACCGATGATATTGAAAATGTGTTTTTTACTACTGTATTTAAGTGCACTGGAGGGTTTTTGTTCTTGTTTATGTGTCTAAATATTGCCATATCAAACTTAACGACTTTGTACTTCATCCTTTTCCATTTTGGTGTACCTGCTTCCCAAGTGATTAATTAATTTTCATGTATGCAGTGAACAGGTCATGCACAAACTTTTCCTCTATCTACTTCTCTCACCTTTCTGGAGATTATTGTCCAGAAGTGCAAGTAGCTACAGTATAGTTTTTGTTTTTGTTTTTTTAAATAATGACTTAGAAAAGTATGGAGACCTGATTGTGCACATAATGACTTGTAATCACAGTAAAGTAAACTATACCATTAATTACTATACCATTACCATTAATTGGGAGAAGAGAATGAAAGGTTTCCTGCTTATCTGCTTTCACAATACAGTTGTTCTTGTGTCTGCATCACCCAATAATGCATTTAGTTAAGATTACCTTAGTTATGCTCCCTAAAGACAGACTTTACTCTGCTTCTCATTATGCAACACTTTATAAATATAAATCCCCCTTATATATCATATAGAGACATTATGACTAAATGTTGTTAAAAAAGGAGACCTTTTTTTTATTGCAACTTCATTGCTTGACCAATGCATTTCGGCCTGTAGCTTTCATCGGGGTCTTCAATAATTATATTGCAGACCAATCTACTCAAATGTATGCCGGACAAATATGATTGGTTGTTTTAAAATTTTCTCTACTGGAAACATTTTTTTTTACTCAAACATAAAGTGCTGTCTGCCGATGACCCTGATGAAAGCTACAGGCCAAAACATGTTGGTCAAGCACTAAAGTTGTTCTTCATACTGCAGGTGCTACTGGAGCTTCAGCCTCTTCAGAGGCTGCAGTTCTCCATGCACCTTGGAAGTAGGTGAAGTTGGGCCAGAAACCTCTATTCTGTTTCCAAAGGACTTTTTGGCCACACCAAAACAGTCCTCACTCACATCCAACCCACTTGACAGATTTGCCTCCTGGTGAGTTCATGCACATTCCCAAAATAAAAATCACTGTGAAGGGTTTGACACAATGGAAAAGATCCTTAGCGCACTGCAGAAGCACAAGAGCAAGGGGACAGAATGAGACTTCAATGGAGCGATCCAAAAATAGCAGCCACGCTGAAAGGGGTCCAGAGGTACATGAGAAGTGGGCCCTAAAAGGGAGATTGGCCAAATTTAGATCTTTTTTTAATGATTTTTATGGACCAAGTCTTTTTCGGTACATCTTGACATAGTTTTTTATATATTGTAAATATATATCACAATATATTCAGCCTATTATTTTGTCTCACAGCTAAGTCCACAGCTAAGCATATTTGCAATCCATTATTGTTTTCTCGATGTCAGCAGAAATTGTTTTTGGAAATTTAGCTTTCCAGTTGAGATTATTATTTTGATCTGTCCAGACAGCATATTTTATTTTCAGCTGTGTTTTGATTCCCTTTAATATGTGAGCTTTTTTTTTTTTTAATCACTGTTAGTGTAATTAAAAATCAAGAGTAAAATGAGACACCTAGGCTTTATGAAGAGACCGCAACGTGCTGTAAATAATTTTATAGGGTGTTGTCACTAAATTAGCTACAATATGTGATTATAACACAGCCTCCCTCTGTAACCAATCATTGCTCGTAGCACACTTCCACATACACTATATTACCTGCTTGCATCGACAAAGGTTAATTAGTCTGAAGCTTTCAAAAGGTCACACCGACATTTAAATTAGTCATTTCTGTTTGTCTGATCCAAATCATTGCCAACACTGGGCCAATTAGATCCAATTATACTGATAGTGGTTGCCGTGGTATGCCACCTAGTTGGAGTTAATGACCACTGGAACCCCAATTACCTGAGCAACATGATTCAGAAGGAGTCAAGAGGAAGGAGGAGCTTCAGGTGTGAGGAGAAGGGAAAGCCCTGTCATATCACCTTCCCTTCACTCCAGGGAAACTTCAGAACTTTATGTGAGGTAAAATATTAGGATATGTAAAATGTGACATTTCTGCACACCTCGAGAGGGGCAATCACAGCTGATGGGTATAGAAGAGGTAATCTCCAGAGTGCCTGTTTAGAGAGGGCTGATGTGAACATGCTAGTGTCTAGATTACAAGCTCAGGAAACCCACATCAATCACCAGAAAGACAAAGCTGTGTCTCCTACTAAAGGCTACTCTATGAGGAAAATTGCAGCAGTTCCATGCTATGTTAATGTGCTCTGACAATAATAAAAGCCCTTCCCATAATTTAAGTACTAAAGCATAGTCAAGTAGTATAAGACCCACTCAACTCTCAGACTAGTTTTACTTCATCTTTTTCTCTTCTGCTGCACCTGACTGTGAAGAGTCTCCTGAATTTCTATGAAGCTCGTATCTCTCTGCGGTACCATCTGAGAATAGAAGCGACAGCTCGCACCCAACTGAGGGACTGTCAGAGGAAGTTGTTGATTAAACAGATGTCGTTCCCGCCAGACGCCATGAGACACGAACACCACAATAAGCATGCATTAATTAAACATACCTGAAGAATGTGGGCAACGCAGGAGTACAAAAGGCATTTCTGTCTATCTTTGTCGCTGCTTCACAACAGGAATGAGAAAGTGACTCACTTCTTACCTCTGCTTTGACTTGCATAGAATACAGGGAAATTAAACAGGGTGCAAGCTTAGAGATCAACCCAACAGAATAATAGTGATAATTAGGTCTGATTAGCAGCGTCTCATTCAGCTAAAGTGCAGTGTTGGAATGGGTCATTTGGAACAATGTTGATATTCAAAGTAAGTCCCAAGTCATTTGCCTGAAGGAGGCTTCTTTTGAATTACATTGTTTGAGACAAAAGGAAAAACTGTCGAACAGACGATACGTGGACGGTGGCATTTGTTTGCTTTGAAATCGCCTCAGCCTGAACCAATACAGACAAAAATGTTCTTGTCCCTGCTCAAAGCCTGTTTTTCCTCCAGTAGGCTCCCATCTGTTTCGAGCTGCGCTTGATTCTGAAATACCTGTGTCATCAAACATTTCCTCCACCATCTGATAAATGCTTCTTCTTTGATCAAAGGAACTGAGCATGGAGGAAGGATGTGAAATACATTATTGTACATACAAATGAGGCTTCTCTCACAGCCTGACAGTTACTCTTCAACTGAGTAAATCGCAGCAGTCTCACGGATACTGTAACAGATTGGTGTTCATCGGCAACAAACTCAGTGGAATGAGTTCTTGTTTACATCATTATAGATAATTACCATGCCGAATCAGTCCAGCCAACAGCGCCTGTGCCATGTGTGTGTGTGTGTGTGAAAACAGAGACGCCTCGAACACTCCTAGTCATCTTATTACAAATGCAGCACTATCCCCAAGGTAGTGCCTCATGTTGCCCTGGTTTGCTCAGTCGTGGCTCAGGTGGTAGAGCGGGTTGTCCACAAATTGCACTGCATGGCTGGCGGTTTGATCCCAGCCATGCAATTTGCAAATGGACAGGTAAAAATATTCAATACAATTTACTATTGAAATTTGTGATATTGCCCATGGGTGAGTCTAATCAAACAGACTACATAAAGAAAAAATCAGGGAAACCCTTTGTTTCATGTACAGATCAGCAGCTAATCTTTTACCTCCAATCCATAAATCCAGATTGTGCATCTGTAATCATGACATGCATACGAACCGTTTCAATTTAACACTCGTAGATGGATGCATTTGACATGAATCTGTATCAGAAAATCAATTTCCTGTTCTGGGTTGGGTTTTTTATTTATGTAATTTTTTTAGCCAGGTAGGGCACTGAGAAGATTTAATCTTTCACAGCACAGCTTCTTGGATGGTTATGTATTTAAAAAAGAAGCAAGATGATGAAGCATGCAGTCATTGTGAACATGTGATCTATTAGTAATATGCATGTTAGTAGCTGTAGCACGAGTGTGAAAGCCAGTTTTACTCCAGTGTTGAATCCAGTTAGTCTCAAAACTCTCCCCCGAGGTGTTTTCATTTGGGGTGTTTATGAAGCCAGGTGTCGAACCCACTTTCGACCTTGCCACGGACTTGTCCATGAAACTGGAATTTCCTGGTCTATCACGGGGTTCCATTTCAACAAGCTTGCACCCAATTATCCTTCAATCATAGTCCCTGGACTTACAGACGTGTTTGAGTACCAGGTCTCTCTAGCGTGGGCTGGCACACTGGGGACTTTAATTTCACTACACATGGCATCTTTTCAAGGGAAAAAAACCCCGAACAAAACAGATAGCATAACAGATTAATATGGCTGCTATAATGTTTTCTTTTTTATCCTGTTATTATCTTTTATACTGAATGAGTATCTCAAGATGCAGCATTATGCACTGTATTAATATCTTTAATAAATTGTTAGTCTGCTGTAGGGTTTTCCTAATCGTTCCACCATGTACAAAGTCACTTTTATAACAAAAGAAATATAAGGAAATAAAACTTTGATTGTATGCTGTTTGACAGAAAAGTCCATAACTCAAAGTTGGTGTTGCATTTAAAAAGCAGGAAGACAAATTGAAATGACAAGCAGACTGTGGAATAATTGGTTTATTAATGAGAGAATGAGTTTGTTTAAAAAAGAGAGCGAGAAGAAGAAGAAAACAAAGCCACCCCTTTGATCCTCTTAAATCCCCTTTGGAAAAAGAGATAGTGCCTTTCAATCCTCTTAAACATCATCTTGTTGTTGATATTTCCTCCTTTCTGACTTAATTAGGCTCTGCTATTTTATTTTCCTTACTTTTTAGTAAGTTATGTCTTGTTGAGTCTATACAGGGACTTAAATCTTAATCTCAGAGGCAGGAACTGGTTGTATGATATTAACACTTTTTCACTGCATGTTTTCCTCTATTTTTTTGTTTAATATCAGCCTTTTCCATTCTCATAAAACATGCTTAAAACTTACACAGTAAAATATACCGAGGACAACTGTTTTGCTGTCTTTTGTTTATGCATTAGTTCCCATGTGTTTTATCAAAGAGAATTCTTAATGTAGAGAGCTGACAGGTACTGCAGGCTTTGGGAATGTGTGTAGTGCTTTGTGCACTCAGACATGAATAACTACATGTCTTCATCCTGGCTATAAAGTCAGAAATTGAGATTATGCTGTCTATCAGCTGGGTACATATTGTGCTCAGTGTTGCTGGATTTGGCAAAAGCAAACTTGGAACAAAACATGTTGGCATAACCAACTGTCCAGCCTTTATTTATGCATGTTTATGAGAATATCCGGACACTCAGTGCAAAATCGTTAACTTCGCCACAAATGTACGCAGGTATGTTTTCCCCACTCATCATTTTATTATCAAATCTGCAGCATTCCAACTGCTGGCTTGAATGAGGGAATAATTGTGTGCATAGATGGGCAATCCAGTGTTTGTACTTGCCTACAGTACATATTTTGTTAATTACAGTGCTATTACCACACACATATATCCAGTTTAGTGCCACGATTATCTCCCAAGGTCATCACTAATGAGGGCTGATGCACTGTGCCTGGCCCGAGCTGATTGACTCACGACGTTAAACTGGCTCAGTTTGATCCTACTCAGCAATTCAGGAGGCAATGCAGCACCTTGCGCAGGTTTATGTGAGAAATATATTGGGTCTAACACTGCAGAATTGTATTGCTTTGATGCTGGAGATTTCCACAGAGACGTAAAATACCTGTTTCTGCCCCAGCAAATTTTTTATTAGTTTTTTTTATTCCTATCTGCTGTCAGTGACATTTGTGTTTGGTCAGAGAATTCAAATTTACTTCCCCAAACTATCTTACCGTTTAGTAATATTTTAAGAAAAACAAAAGAGCATGGCCTCGTTGTTGACTTGACTCTTAACATTTACCTGAATAGTCTGCACTCTACTGGAACCAGGCTGTTTCTCTGTGGACAAGTGTTTTCTGATTATTTTTCTGATTTAATTTTCGATAGAGAAGAAGGCATTTAGCAGATGATTTCTGACACCTCAGTTTCAATGTGCAGCTAGTCCTTGAGTAACACTCAGCCTTCCACATTCTATCTTGTCCGAACGTAATTAAGAGTTATACAGCATGTTAGATCATTATGAAGCAGGCCTACTGTAGTAATAATTTATAGGGGTAATTTAGAAGATTAAAATTTTCTTTTATTATTATCCAGTGACCTTAACATCATAAATGCCACAGAAGCCTTTTTTTTTTTTTTTTTTTGGAATGATGTTGCAAGTGTCTTTACCATAGGATAGACTTAAATTTAAAACAGCTATTAGTGTACCAATACACTAATTTTTCATTTTACATATAGATCTTCTTAGCTCAAAGATTTAGTCACCATGTCATATCCTGAATGAACTACCTGCCAGAGAGAACACATGGGCAAATCCTGTTTCATGGTTTGACTTCTTACTCACAGCTTGGAATGCCAGATAACCGCCAAATCTTACTCAGCTTAATGTCAAATGTCACATCCATAAACCTCAGGTAACGACGACACGCATGGAATAAAATGTTGGGTGCTCTTTCTGTGGGATCTCAGCCCCATCGCAGGAGAACAAAGACCGTGATGAGTTGAACAAGGAACGACATATTAAAATCATTTTTAGATATGTTTAGAAATGCAACAAAGCAATTGACACAGAAGATTTAATTTATCAGGTGTAATAGAGCACGGTGTGTATGTAACGTGACTTTGAACAAGCATATTATCCTTGTGAGAGTGTGTATCCCTATGTGTGCATGTGCGTGTGTGTGCCGTATTTGGAGCATAGAGGAGGATAGCACTTTTTGATCTGCAGAGCATTGAGCACAGAAGACACTGATCAATTGGGATATTGAGAAAGCACTTCATCTGATAATTTCCTTTACAGGAACTCTTCCCTTTATCTGGACTCAGTACAGCGAAGTCACTGAGCAATTAAAGGAATGAGCACACTACGGTGTACTTACCACACACTGATGCAGTAAAAAGGCCCTGTTATGAAGCTGGAAAAGAAGTGAGTTGAGATAAGGATGCACAACATATTGTTTAGGATTAATTAAGACGATCATGGCTTCACATTCCTACTGTAAATGAGCCCAGTCCTGCAAGAGTTCTTGGCTCGTGGAAGGAGGTTAAGTCATGAGGAAAATTTTGGCAGAGACCCTACATAACGGTCTCGTATCCATGTTAAATTATGATTCACACGAAATACTGATCAGTCTGCTGTCAGATATTTTGTGCTTGCATTCAGTTATTGATTAAGAGAAGAGATTTAAAATTACATGGACTCCTTTAGTTTTTTCAAAGAAAGGATATTTCCCGAGTGGCAGAATTATTTGGTCACATCTTTTCTTGTAGCCGAATATGAAACTTCCTTCCTTTGGAGGGATCCAGTGCAGTTTTGCTCCAAAAACATGTGATGTATTTGGTGCGGAGAAAATGGTTTTTCCACTTTTAGCAACTAATTAATTCTTTATCAATATTCATGATGAACTCCACATTTAGAAAACTGTAATTAGCTTTATTATCCTCTGGCCATTTGTGGGGGAAAAAGTTATCCATATAGTTCAAATCAAACCAGAGTCACAACTCTAGTTTCTCCCCAAATTGAACACTCCATAATTAGACATTACCTTGCATGGAAATCAGATATCAGTCCAGATGCAAACAACATGTGACAGCATCACTTCAAACCAGCATTGTCTGCTATGGAGACAGAAAGAGCCTGGGTGGATAGTGTAATAATTCACGCGAGCCACCTGGTGATTCCTTCAGTCACCTTCCGGTTTCCTCTCAGCCAGCTGCTCCCTGCACTCCTAATCAATCCGCAGTGCCAATGCATCTGCAATTCACCGTGACCTTGAGTAACATGTCCCCTCTCTTTCGTTTTGGATGTTTGCGGGCTTCGGTCCCTGCTTATTCCTCCTCATTTGAAGATGCACCTGTGCTCAGACCAAGACAGCACCACTTTCTGATGCAGCTCTGGGATTTTACTGTGATTAAGCAAAATATTCATCTGCATACATTAGAAAACAGGTCCCGTACTGCTCTTAATGTTAGTTCTGCAGTTTTACTACCATTTTCCATAAGTGGATATTTCTTTCTTCTATAAGGTTAAATAAATAAAAAGATATTACCACCAATTTGGGAAGTTTTAGTTGTACTAATTGTATTTACAGTGGATAGTTACCTAGATATCTAGAAACCTATTGAGAAAAGATTATAGATTATATTCCACATAAAGGACAATTTTGCAGAGCTATTGGTACGTAATATCTGGTATAAATAATTATACAGTTAGCTCATCCAGCAGCTGGAAGTGCATTTTAGTCCATGGCCTAAATCCTCTCCAGGTCTGTTTCTTTTTGGTTGAACTCTGAAGGAGGCGGGGGACATGTTGTTCTGCTTGGTTGACCATATACATGTATTGTCTGAGCCAGGCCACAGTGGCAGAGTGGCTCTCTTCTTGACCCCAGTATGACAGAGCTGTCTCTACATGAAGGTGACCCTCGATCTGGATCCTCCACTCTGCCCAGCTTGCCTGTCAGGTCCTACAGGCGACATGGTCTATTAAGCACTTTAATGATGACCACCACCTCATACAGTCGCACAGTAGACCCTCACTCCTTCTTATCTCTGCATAATTTGCGCTTCCAAATGTGTATATTTTCTCTGAGTCACCATCCTTGTATAAAGCTATCAAACTAGTAACCAGCTTGTCTGAGGGGAGATTTTGATTAGGCCTGGATCCTTGGTGAAATAAATCTCCTCTGGGATTTAAAGGTAGATACTTTGAACAGGCAATCCTTCAGAAGGCTTTTACACTCAATAAATCCACTAACGCCCCAATGTTTCAAAACACTGCTTTTATAGCCTCATACTTTATATCCATATCCTGCACTGTAGTGTAAAAGTGACAGGACTACTTGAAGATGGCAACAAGCCTTCGGGAACACTCCAACCGATTCTTTCACATCTGTTGATCCCCAATATCCCTGTACCTGTCATGAATAAAGGAAGTTCGCTACGTGACAAGTTTATTATCTGCTCCCCTCAAGGTTGGCAAGAAGACACCTCTGTGTTCAGATGTCAGATGGGTTCAGTGTCTGTACAGTCTTAGATGAGTAAAAATGTGGGGACAATGGCTGAGACAACGTCTGTAGGGTATCCTCAGTGCAGTTCATCCCACCACAATCACTTTCATGCCATGTTTACATCCAAAACACCCGGTGTCTATCCTGCACAGTTTTCAAAAAGTGTGAGTCAGGGAGAAGCGGAGAACAGGGCAACTCCCCCCACCTGATATTATAGTCCCAGAAATTTAAATGTGCACAACATTACCAGTAAAAATCCTTTTTTTTTTTTTTTTCAATACTACAGTCAGAAAGGAGCAGTAAAACTAACCACACTGTGGCTTTAACAACATGCAGTAGCATCAGGTGGGAATTTCACAGAGAACCTTCAAGGAAGCCTAATATTATTTGACATTACTGGATTTTTTATTTTGTCAAAAAGATGAAAGCGGCATTTGATGATGCATAATATAATGTGATGCTGTTGTGCTACTGTATTAATGTGATCACTTTATACTCAAACTATGGCTTATATCTAAAGGTCTCATTAACTAAGTAAAGGTATAGCTAACGTGTAGTAGGTAGGTGGTATCATATGTTTATTAGATTCCACAGCAGTAGGTAAGAATGCATTTGAAAGAAATGCTATTACATTTTAATTTAGTTTCATATTTAACTATAAATTTGCTTTTGGCCTTGTACATGTCAGCACTGCTGAGACTGTAAAAAAAACCATATGAGCATGCTATTTGTATATTTTGTGTAAGATCTGTGAGAAGGCTGCACTTTTATATAGCTTCATGTTTCCACATGAGCAGAGGTGCTAAAGGCTCATCAAAGAGGTGCATGAAAATGAAACGTGTATTATTCTTGTCACCTTTCAAGAGATTTTTCATATAGAGACAATGAGATATAAGGCCCTTTGTTTTTGCCGTAGGTGTGAATATCATTAGATCTACCATGAGTGCAATAAATGTGAGTAGGTGCAGTAGCCTTTGCTCATGAGACAATAAAACGCATATGGAAATGAGCCGCCAGCATGACTAATAGTTTGCAGTTTCAACCACGCACCCATCTTAGCAAAAAGCCTGTTCTCTCAAAGTGAGCCATTATACAGTTATCAATGAGCCTGCCTCGCCTTTGATCTCTCTTTTAAGGGGTGAGGATTTGATGGCTAAAAAAAGAAACACCTTAGAGAAGCTATCGGTTTGCATGCTGTCTGACGTTATGCCCAAAATAAGGGATAAAATGAATACAAAGCAAGTTGTCGCTCTCCATGTCTCTCCTGTCCCTAATCCTTCTACTCCTGAGTCTGTGCCTGCCACACCATCATCAGAGCTCAGATCAAAGTGTGAGAGAATGGCCCACAGGTCTGCACAGAGGGAGAGCTGACCTCCTCAGAGCTTACTATGTCCTTGGACCAAAGTCCTTTTAAGGGCTAGACATATTCATTGAAAATGACTCTGCGCCGTGTGCCTAAATTGAGCTTTAGTTTGTATCAGCGATCTGGCTTTATGGACATTCCCTGAGGTAGCTTTTGTATGTAAGGTGTCGGTTCTATAAGGACAATTTAGCCACCTCATTTGAAAGCCCTTATGTTCATACTGCTGGAATTAATTTACTTTAGAGACATGCACCCTTTAGTATACAGTAAAGCAAATACATTAGTGTTCATGACCGCACTACTGCAAGCTTTATTATTTAAAGCCTACCAGGCCAGTGCATATACTATAAATTGAAAAATAATGTTTTCTCACGCTAAAACGGCATAGGCCTTGACCTCTCATACCGCTACTGTTAATTAGTGCTGGTTGCTCTTACCTCTGGGCAAGCTCAGATTTATGGCTTAATGTTGTGGGAGCTTAAAATGATCGTGCGCTGCTGGGGCCTAGTCTGCCCATGAACTACATGGATAAACAGGTTTTCATACTCGAACCAAAGCACTGATACGCTGCATGTGGGTTCCCTGACTGCATGTGTGATATTGAAATCATCTTGGAGTTTAAGCAAAGAGCTCTCAAATGAGAAAATTAATTTTTGAGATTAACTGTTTAATTAAGCACAGACTTTTATTCTGATTTTATATTCTGCCAATTTCATAGCTTAGTCTCTGCATAATGATGTATTCATACATTAAAGGAAACTTTAACATGTTGAGATTGTTTTTTTTGTGGGATTTATGTGCTGATTTATCAAGCGCTGTGTAGGAGATCAATATCAATTTCATCCCTGCACATTCAGTAGGGAGATAGATCAGTCACATGTTTAGCCTACCCAAGCACAATCCCTGGCAGCAGAGGGAAATTGCTAACCCTGAACAGAAGTTAAAAAAAAAATCTTTCCAGTTATCCAGGGTACTGGTTATCTGTCTGCCTCGGCGCATCTTTTTCTAATGCCTATTCATCTCACTCCAGTCTACCTTGGCTCACAAACATGCTGCCGCCTGTCTTTTATTCCTTCACATTATTGCATCACCCGAGTTCACACAGGCTCTGTATCACTGGAGTTGTGCAAATGAGCCCAGATATCAAGTGTTGCGGAACTTGTGTGAGATGAAGGCAATCACAGAGCACCATGAGCTTCTTTTAACAAAGGGAGATCATTAAGTCCATTAAATTCCCAGCTGGAAAAAAGAAGAAGAAGAAGAAGAAAAAACATCCCTTGCTTCAAGTCTTTGAGTAATTATTCCTAAAGCACAAGGCCAATGAAGAAATCAGAAGAAAGAGACTCAACCCGGTCTTATACTGCATGATTTGCCTTAAAGTATACAGGAGAAAGACAAACATTCACTCTTCTAATTGGAAAATGTGTGCCTCTGATTCAATAATAATTATGTATTTACTGTGCTTCCAAGGGGTCACTGCTACACCAGAGCGGAGTGTGCGATTCGATTTGCAGTTAATGAGGTTGGGTCTTTTAACAAATGTTAGTTTTTATTCTGTATGTTGTGCTTTGGGGGAATGTGGTTATGGCCTATATTATCATCTGTTAGGATTCTTTGCTTGATTCATCAGGGTAATATTTAGCTTAGCTTTACTATTTTATACATTTAGACACTTAATAGAGTAGTCCAAGAAAAATAAATCTAAGACTTAATTAAGCATGGAAGCCTTAAATAATTCCCAGCGGTGATTTTTATATAAACAAACTTATCTTATTATCTCAAGAAAAATGGGTATAGAAATGAAGCCTCTCCCTTTGTTGCATCTTTAACACAGTTACTTTGTCATATTTTCACAAAATATTACTTAGTCATATTTTAACCGTGGGAATGGCCCAGATGCCGTATCAAGATAAAATAAGGGTTGATTTAAACCAATCATTTACGTGATCATGGTTACTTAGTAACTCGATTGAAACCACTTTGGCGGATCTGGGGATTCTAGTGATGCTTCCATCACTGGACACAGCCCAACTGTGACCAGGCCATTAGTATGCATTATGCTGCTGACATGATTTTAGTTTCACATTGGTCCTGGCACAAAGACAGGGGGCATACAGCAAGTCACTTGTCTTCATATGTATGCTGTTCTGTCAACTCAAAATTCAGAGTGGGGTTTTGACTTTGAAGCCACTTTGATATGGTGCTTTTGAAATGTTGAAGGGCGCCTTGAAAGGAAAAATGTTTAATTAGTAGCCTTACATTGGAAGGGTACCATAGGCTGGCTTTCACTCTGTATGACCAGCTACCTCTTTTTTCCCCCTTTCTCTGATTAAATGCGCTATTGAAGTTGATTTGTGAATGGAAATTAATGTCTCTTGAAAAATGCTCCCTGATTATTTTACTATTCATTTAGAGCAGCCACTTGGGAATCATCACTTCTTATGGTACAAATCATGAGCTATATTTTAGGATTACTGATAATACTAACCTTCTAGCTCCATATGCTGCTAATCTCCACTGAGACATTTTGACACGGGGTATGGATATTTGAAAATCCATCTATGCCCTGGTTTTACCTTTCATAGGATATATAGTTTGGCTTGTTCCTTTAGCTCTGTTTTATCTTTAGTGTTTCAGAGGCTTTCTCACTTTGCGATACCCCATGAAACAGCAGCTTGATAGATTCAGACAGAATCCTCCTATTCACGTCTTTGATCACTTTCTTTATGACCACCTGTAATTTAGCCCTCCAAAATGCAAATGATTCCTAATGCTAAACACCAGGCACGCGTGCTCTACATATCTTAAGCTCTCACTGGAATATTCGCAGGCTTTAGAGGCCCCCGAGGCATTTTGAATGATGTCTTCTACACTGCTCGGTGCTGAGGTTCAAATATTCAAATCAAATATGATGCTCAAAATTGCCACAAATGCATTTTCTTCCATTTATCACTTTCTTTCCTCCCATCACAGGATTCAATCAGAATGCCTCCTTGGTTTATAATGTCACGGCTCTTGTGCTAAATACAATAAAAAATTTCACAAGATCATTAGAATCATGCCAGGCTAAGGACTGTAATCAAGCAAAGTTCAAGGCTTTAAAGGAAGCGGATGTTAGATGCTATAAATTGTCAAATAAAAATCTGTAATCAAATAGTAGAGGCTGTGTGCTGTGAAAAGGAAAGATTTTTGATACTGTATTGGCTCACAGTGTAAATTTGGGGCAGGTTTTGAATTTGCAGCATTGTTTCCAGTAGTAGAGTTAAATTGTGTATGTTACTTTCCACTATTTATGCAGTTTTTGATTGCTTGTTTCTACAGAAAACCAGAGACACACAAAATACAAAAGCTTTTGATTAAAATGTGTTCTGCTCCGTCTCTAATAACAGCAATAAGTCCTCCTGTAAATAACACTGATTAACAGATTTTCAGAGGTTTTCTGCTTTGGAGTGTAAATATCCTATTGGTGTGGATTTTGATGAGCTGACATCTAGTATGACGACAAATAAAATGGCTGTGATCTCCAAGATTTTTACATTTTACATCTTTGTAAATTGTTTTGATGTGTGTTAATCATAAATTGTATCCTTATGTCTTCTGGTCTGTTTATGGTTGTTTCATTATGTAACAATAAAAAAAATAGAAAAACAGTATAAAAAGAAAAAGTCTGTATAGGGAAGACATATTATGAGACATATTAGAAAGCATGGCAGAGTTGTTCCATCACAAAAATTGCAGAAAAATTGCAGTGAGTTTATTTAGAGCCCAGACTACCAGGTCAGGTCAAGATGTTGTAACTAGGTGACAAGAATCATTTCATCAGTCATCCAAATTATTATGGCATGGATGATGCACCGTAGAGCAAATGTGACCATTCCATGTGTTTCACTGGTGCAAGTACTGTGACTGATAATACTTTCAGCAGCATATTATTCTTCTCCTTCTCTCAGCTGCTCCCTTTAGAGATCGCCACAGCGGATCATCTGCTTCTATCTCATCTTTTCCCTCGCATCCTCTTCTGTCATACCAACCCCTCTCCATGTCCTCCTTCACTACATCCATTCGAAATTCAGGGCTCAAAGTGTGTTTTAATCATTTCTAGTGTTGATGAAGAACGCTTGGTTTTAGAACTGACATCGCAGGATATCATGAAAACTAGAGACAACCAACAATTTTAGGCATCATTTCAGCTCAGGAACCCGAAATCAGTAAGTCTCGATGTGACGAGTGAGTGAGCACTTTCATGCTCACCACTTGTCTCATGCATGTTAATTTTACACAGCACAGCATATTGGGTTTTTTTCTACATGTCCTTATTTGTTGTGATTTGCCATTACTAAGGTAACATTGCTTTACTTACCATCCCCGGCGTGTTTGTGTTAGCATTTTGTTGCATTTAACATCACAACAATCTAGCATGTTAAAACAAAGACACAATCATACTGTAGGTTGCCACGGTCTCTTATTATGCTACAGGCTTAAATATTGTTTGTTAATTTGTCCAATTGGGGTGTCTTTTTGTGGGAGTGTTGAGTTTTGTTTGTTTTATGGATTATAGATGAGCTGGTGATGGGTTAGTGACTGTTGTGTGATTCTCAGATGTTCATGTTTTTTTCTCTGTTAACTGGCTTGAGCTGCTGGTACTGGCTAGACTAATAGAGTGTGAACCAACAGCCCTGTATATAGTCAGTCTGTAGTGCCTTCAGGTGAAGAGAGGTGGCTCGTGCTGCTTAGCTCATGTGCCTTTTGTTTGTGGTTGTTATGAGTTCATATGTGGAGGTTAATTTGTGGATCTGAGTTCCACATGTCACAGAGAAGACTGTAAATAAAATACTCACCTCTGGAAAAATGTTTGCTGAGTCTGCTATAAAAGCCAGATTATCATACACTTGACGAAAGGCATTTCAGATGCATTTCGACTGTAAACCAGTGTAACAGCCCAAACTACTATGTAAGAATTTCCTGTTTTCTGATGATACTGGATCAAACAGCAAAGCCACGGCTCTGTTTCTCCAGCTGTCAATCTGAGTGCGAGTCCGACTTACTCAACTTTGCAGATCAGCCTGCAGAGGAGCCTTGATTTCACCCACCACAAGCATGATAATATAATCAATATAGTATGTCTTAAAAAAACAGAAAATATCCAAGAAGAAGTCTGCCTGCAGCTGTACAGATGAGTGGTACATTCGAGCAGCAGGATCACATTTTGCTTTTGAGTTTACCTGATATGTTTCTCAGCTACACTCATTTGAATTCGATCAGTCGCGTGTGGGTCATGTAAAGGTCAGTTTTTCTCACTGATGTGAATTTCTTTTGTATTTGCCTCTCTGTTGCTCGGTGGTCAGTGATATAATTTCAGCTAATCCTGAGCCGGAGTCCTCATACATAAATATAAGCCGATGTCTGATTGTATGCACCTTCGGCTCAGATTCCTGTCATGTTCCCACTTGACACTGATGGAAACATTGTCGTCAGTTGACAATTTTTCTGTGAAAAATTACAATGAAACAAGCAATAAAGGAGAATAGTTTCCTGTTGTGTTTTTGCTGTACTGGTTTAGAATACAGTATATGTATATTTTTAATCTTGGAAGCGTGTCACCTTATAGACTGTAGCTCTAAACATTTTAAAGTTGTTTTTTAGTTCTTAGTGCATGACCAAATTGTATTAAAAAACACCTTCTTAGTGTACCTTTGCACCATAGGCTTCAGGGTAAACTGTGCTTGATCAACCATACAAGCTGGTCATGGACCAATGAATCAAGAAGCCATCAGTTCGGCATCTCTGTGTATTTGCTTCACTGCACTGCCCTATCCACAGGCCGAAGCATTTACACCTTTTTTTTTTTCTGCCCATTCATCTCAGTACTGTCATTGTTGTTTGGATGACGGACATGCTGCAACCTGCCTTTCCCCCCCTGTAACACTGCATCCGTTACACGTGCGGATGGGATCGGTGCCACGGGAATGCGTGCAATGAAGATAATCATAGACCACCCTGAGCTCCATTATATCCAAAGAAAGTTAATTATGTACAGTTACTATCTATCATTGATCCAATCCCAGAGTCTGCCGTTGTTTACTTGCAAATCTGTGTTTAGTTAAGTCAGCAAGGACTTGGGATTGTCCCACTATACGATTAGCAAGTGCTTAAGGGCTCACGCAAACTTTCTAAGGCCACTTTTCCTCATGTCTGAAGTACACACTGCTTGAGCAAATAAGCTACAGATTTTTTATAGTAACAGTGGAAAGGGATGTGAGGAGGATGAGTCATTGCATAGAACTGAAAATAAAGAACACACTATTGTATATATTTGAATAAGGAGAGCTCATTAGGAGGAACTGAACATGATTTATTGATATACAGAATTCAATTAAGCTATTTGGCGATTAGACCCCGATGTTCCAGCAGTGATAGGAATTAGGGCAGGGCCTCCCAGAGTCTAGACGCTGGCAGTGGTGAAGATAAAGATGGAAGCTTTGATGGAGTGACTTGCGTAAGGTGGAGATGGGGAAGAGGTGGGTTGCACAAATGAGTCTGCAAGGGAGAATGACAGGTAAGCAGTGAGATTTAAAGTACGCAGCGTGGAGTCTGATTGGGAAAACGGAAGTGACGTGAAGAATAAACTTACAGCCGAACACCCGGGCAGCTGATAAGTGATTACAGAGCTTCCTTATTGAACTTATGCATAAGCTGTGACAATCCTGTGACAATGAAAAAAATCTATGATTTTAGTTTTTGTTTTCTTTGCTCCTATGGACTCACATTTTCACTACAAAATAGATGCATGTGGATTTATAGAAAAACACTGCCAGACGAACTCTTTTAAAGGTCTTGGGTCTTTAGTTTCATTTCTGTTTTTATTAACAGTTACTCACTATTTCTGAAAGATAGAAAATGCTTAATGGCAGCACATTTTTCTATTTATTGCTGGAAAGACCTTAAAGGAGGAAACGGATGTTCTGTTCTGGATTGTTCCTAACGACAAGAATGCTCTATCTAAAGGCTAATTCATGCCATTTCTCAGAAACGTTGACAATTTGTGACCACGCAAACACGTCAAATGTCCACACAGCAGGAACATAAAATGGTTGGTTGTTTTGAAGAGTTTCATTATCCACATAGCTGATCATCGGAATTGCCATTGTCACTGGCGGATTTTGCACATTTGCTTTTCAGCAGCAGCACCTTAAACCAAGAGTGGGGATCCTGAAACTCTGTGCTCCGTCTGTGCGCTTTACCTGGGATGGGAAATTATCTCCAGAGCAGCAAAGATCCGTGCAGACAGCTTAAACAAAGTAAGCTGTTTTAAGCTGAATACCCTGCCCCAGTAAGCAATTCCCCACACAGCCGATGAAGCCGAGCCCTTAATGGACAGATGTAACTGTGATAATAGTTATATTTGAACTTGGCCCATATGAAAACGGATGGTGGGACTCGGACCATTAGGTGCCAGGTTTCCTAGCCTCTGCGTTTCTCCATCCTCCATTTAGCATAATGACACTCAAACAATCAATGCTCACAGTAGAATATTGACTGTGGTATTACAGTATGCAGAATAAAATGGTGTTAATGTGTCACATTTAAATATCCTGATCTGTGACTGTGGCGTGTTCCTTTCTGCAGCAGCAGGTAGCTGATTCCAAATGAAAGACCAGGCATGACCGACATGCTTACAGAATTACCGCAGTCAACAAAGAGGATTCTGCGGGATTCGTGTTTTTGATACTCTGATGTTAGCCCACACTGTGGCAACACTGGTGAATAATAACATACTTGCGCAAGATCTCCCCATGCTGCTGTGATTTATAAGCATACCTTCCATCTGCAAACAGGCTAGGAGGCTTCTACCTACTGGGGCAGCACCCAGGGTCCAGTGCTATTTACTCAGCCAGCCGAGACGAGGTGCTCCCCCGGCAGGATCCTGCAGTCACTGTGCCCATGCGTGGTTTTCTCTCCATTAACCTGTCTGCTCGTGGCTACTGTGAAGTGCCTGCAGCAGCTACAGCAAGGCAACAGCATTTTGCCACAGGTTGAACCATCTTGACTGTGCCATTTCCTGCTGTTTAACAAATGATAAAAAGCCGCAGGCCATCAAACTTAGCAGTTACAGTGGCTACATTTTATGAGCGCTATATTTGGTAAACTCTAGTCACAATATGTGCTCAATAAATCATGTTTTAATAAGCTGTGTTGTGTCTGTTTTAAAATGAAAATACAGTCTCTGTAAACATGCAGATATTTGTTAGTGCATTTGAGTTATATGTAATACCATCACTAATGTTAAAAAAAGTATAAATTTTTTTTTCTAGAAAACATTGTACGCTGTCATTCGGTGCCATATCCTAATACATTTGGAACCAAATAAGTGTGTAGAAATACTAAGAGGAAAGGTGCTCCACTTTAAAGTGATGTGATAGATTAGGGAGGAGCCCTGGCAACAGAATAATTTCCCTGGTGACCAATTTCTGAACACTCTGAGCAAAGAAAATCAGCAACAAGCCTACATATCAGCTATAGCCCCATACCAGGGTGCAGGAGTACTCGCTGACTCACTTCTAATGAGCAGCCAGAGATAGAAATAATAACCTAAACAACAAATCGTAGGTCATGACTGCAAATATAGTGCTGACGGCCCTAATTAACATTAGACCTTGTTCAGTGTAAGCAGATATAAAAGTATGTATGCAAAATGGCGTCAGTGGTGGCCCAGCATTGATGGGAAAGAAGAAGAGAAGTACAGTAGGTTATGCTTTACTGCACGCTGTGGTCGCCTCTGAAAAACTACCAAAGCTCTTTTAAAGCATTTCGTTTAATGTTTTATTGCATTTAGTATTATGTTGGCTTTAATTCTCCCCATCATTTGTTTTCTGTCTACAAAAGAGCTGCAGCTATATGTGACACTGTAGAGTAGGTATGTGCAGAAGCACTGTGAGGGGCTGTTGCTGTCATTTTAAGTATTTTAAATTTTAAATATTATAATAAAATGCATACTAACTGCCTAATAATTCTGTGTAAAGTAGTGCACTAACAATGACATTGTGCACAGCATCTGTCTTTCTCTTCATGTAATTTGCACACCTCCCCCCCTTTTTTTCCCCTTCCCCCTTTTATTGCACCTTCAGTATGACTACTTTCATATGTGGTCTCCTGCTGCTCAGCATTCTCTCCCTTATTTTCTGAAGCATTCTCCAAAATGTTTTTCATTCAAAACTGCACAGTAAAGCTAACATTTAAAGTAGCAGGAACTTTATATTTACTTTGCAGATTCAACAGTTGAAATTTTAGTTCTACATGTCAGACCGCATTCTCAACTGATATCTTTCACTGCAAAAAAATTGCGGTACTGCCATAAACACCCACTGACCGAGGACTCACACTGTAAACCCGGATAAGTTGAATCTACTTAAAAAAAACCAAGGTAACTCGTTGCCTTAAATTTTTTAAGTAATGAAACAGTTGAATACGTGCAGGGGACAATGTTCAGTGTACTTGAGACATTTTGGAATGGAATGAAAGATCTAAGTTGAATGTACTAATAACAGAGTTTCAGTAACTGAAGATGCTTAGTTTAAGCAATCACCACCCATTTATTTAAGTAAGCACTACTCTATTTCCAATTGAACTAAATTGTATGTTCTAATTGACCAAACTTATAGTTCATGAAAAAGTAAAATGTCTTTTGATCAATCAATTCCCCTATCCTTTTCATGGTCGTGGGGTGGGGGCTAGTGCCTATCCCAGGTGACAAGGCAGTAAGATGCAGGATACACCCCGTACAGGTCACCAGCCTGTTGTAGGGCTGACACAGGGAGAGAGACAGACAGACAACCATTCACACCTGCGGGCAATTTACAGTGACCGATTAACCTAACAAAAATATTTTTTACAGTGTTGAACTGTGGCTGTTTAAATTTGGTAAATAAACAAACATGATAAAACTCAGCCCTGCTGAATGCTGGTACATTAACATTTACAAATAACATTTGTCCACGGAACAATAAAAAACTATACGAGAGAGAGTTGTGAACAAAAACCAAACAAAAGGACCAAATATCTGCTATTTCAAGCTCCACACAGCAAGAGGCCTGGGCCAAGGTGGACTTGAACCCAGACCTTCTAGATGGCATTCTACCTGTGAGGCAGCACTGCTAACCAGCATGCCACCATGCTGTCGCTCATTAATTCAGTCTGTTTAAACTGGTATAAACTAGATTTTTACATGATTACAATAAGATAGACCATCAAAAAGTACAGTCTACTCAGCATTAACAAGTAATGTTCACATTCTAGGTAATTTTAAGTAATATGAACTCAGTATTTTTAAGTGGAATCAAAATCTGGGTTTACAGTGCACTTGCAGGACACTAACACTGGTTTGTTTACAGGAAGCTCAGAATGCAGAGAAAACACACAATAAATACAGTAGCACAGAGGAAGCAGTTTAGTGTAACTAGCTGGATTTTTATGGACAGGATGCTGAAAACTATTAAAGGTATTTTGTGTGATCACCAGGTTCTCCTGTCTTCTTTAAACTTGAGCTTTTATGGAGAACGCGCCTCAACAGAAAAGCATTCTTTAACATTATGTTAAAAATGACTCATTCGCAGAATGAGCGGAAGGCAGATATAATGAAATCTGCATTCACCGCTGATTGAAATAGTTTTGTTGGTTGTTTACATGACCACGCTCGTTTGGCATTTCTGTTACAATGCCTCGCCTGCTGGTCGCTCCTTACAGTCAGTTACATTTGAAAAAAAATGAGATTATCATCTGCATCTGCTTGGTGGTTGAAAATTCATCACAACCTGAATTCAGAACATGACCAGCAGCTCATGTCACAAGCTCCTCACACCATTACCAATGTAATGCAAATGTGACAAGAGAAGCTGGTTATTTTGCAGAAGCATATGTGGAGATTTATTTCTTTGTGCCATCTCTCTGTCCCTTGGAGGGGTGCCTAAAAAAATGAGCCTAATTCAAATTTGAACATTGCAGCAATTCATTTTAGTGTAACTCAAGCATTTATGGGGCTACTTGTGTTTATTCGGGTTCTCGCCATAATCGCAACTGCATGAATTAAAATGGATATGTTACTAAAGCAGATACTGCATTAAATAGGTACAGTAGTTCTTCCCTTTCTCTCCTATACATTAGGTTCAAAATTAAGTTTCTAAAATTTTATCATAAATAGTTTGTTTGTTTTTTTTATTGCGTAAACAGGTAACAAAAACTCAGTCCAGTAAGTGTTTGCTATGAATATCATATGCCTTGGAAACAGCTCAAATTCTTTTCTGGGACACTTGGATGCAGTTTTTGAGGTATTTGGCATGCATCCACAGATGCCACAGTTCTTCTGCAGATCTGTCTCAGCAGCATTTGTCTCTTTGTGTTATCCTAGATCCTTGAGATCAGAGCTGCTACGGGAAGATTGACTCTGGCTGCATACTTGGGGTCACTGCTGTGCTACAGAGTGATTTTTGGACCGATTAGGCAACTCCCTGATGCTGCTGAATGATGAATAAGAATCTGAACTGCTTAAAACCTTTGCACATTACTGTTTACTACTTTTGATATCAAATGCCCTTCAAACAAGTACAGTAAATGAATGTGCCGCAGTGGTGTCACGTTTTGACAGCATCCAATTAAGTGATTACCTAGTGCATTTTCACACCGGCATGATCAATGCCCCTTTAATGGATCAGCCAAGGAACTAATAAAATGGATTTTAATTGATTACGCTGATGGTCCTTTACTGCCACAGCCTGTTACGTGTTAAGGTTTAGGTGCCGTCAGAACAGAAGTTCAACATGAGGTGACTGACACTTTGGCCTTTAAGCTGAGAGAGGATAACGAGGCTGCTGGCTCAGGATCACTTTGGTTGACTGAAGCCGTTGACAGAAAGCAACTTTCCTTATTATAACAGTGCTTTAAATAGTTTCCTTCTGCTGGAGTAATTTTGATTTGAGTTTGAATAGGCGATTGCCACATGTAACACTGTCATTATTTCTTATAATTGAGATACTCAGATTTTCCATGCCTCTAATGACTCAATCTGTTATCAGTAATCCTATTTTCACACTGTATTTCTTTGAAATATTGTTTGTTTGGTTAGGATATATATATATGACAGTTTTGCACCTTTAATCTCAGTATGCCTGTGTGTGTGTGTGTGTGTGTGTGTGTGCCTTGGTCTGAGTTTGGCAGAGGGCTAAAAACGGCCGTGCTTTTCCACGCTTCATCATCTGTAGTTTGTGTCAGACCCAGACAGTCATCTGGAAAGGTCAAAGCATCAGTAAAAGATTTAAATCAGCCCACAGAAGAAAGATTTACCATGACAGGTGGAACCTGAAAAACTGGTAAATAAGAATACAAACAGAGTCTTTCCTCTTGACTTAAACCAAGGAAAAACCGACCTTTGCATTTAAAAGCTAGGGTCAGAGGTTGTCATGCTTTAAAGAAATAAAAGTCTGCATGTTTTATTTGTCCTTGTAATTAATTATTTACTTTCTGAATAAGCTGAGAAGGCTCAAAGATTATTGCTGTGAGTGTTTGTTTGCATAATCATCCTATGAGGAGGTTCCTTCTCTTTCAGATCTATTAATCGTGTTTGCATTTCTAAAATGAAGTGATCTTGGCACAGCTAATAGAAACAGCCCGTTTCTAAATGCAACTTGACAGGGTCAGTGTGAGAAAAACAAACTGTTGGGCTTAGTTTTGGCACTAGCTGAACTTGACGTACGGGTGTTATTCTTTGATTAATCTCTGTAGTGTTTTGTTGTTCTATATTCATCCAGCTTTATGAGCTGCGAGAGGAAACATTTTCTCTCTTTTTTTTTTCTTCATTTGTCATCTGATTATATTAATGTTGTAGCCACGCCTTTTGATGAATGCAGGAACTAAAGCACGTATTCAGCTTGTTTTGAGGACAAATGGGACCTTTGAAAAAAATTCTTTCTCTTTACTGTTTATTAATATACTTAAAAAGATGAATGTGAAATAGGGAAGCTTACAGCAAGGCCTATGTATCATAATATATTAGCTCACAGAAGTAAAGAGTAATGAAACTATTTTCAGCTATAAAGCCATGCTTGAATAATATGTCTGCTGCAAAGTGCTGCAAAGCCAGAACTATTACAAGGTGGTTACTTTTTATAATCTTTTTGGAAAAGACATCCATAAATAAATATATGTTGGTTTTTGCTCTTTGGCTCATGAAGATAATTATATTTATGTTTTTTTTTTCTCAGTCTCTCTGTGTCTCTTTTGTTTGGTGTATGTGTTTTCCTGCAGTTTGGTGGCTGGCATATTATTGATTTGTGCTATTGATCCAAATGTGGCAGCAATGACTGTGATTTTGTGTTTAGTTTTATCATCATGCAGTAAAATGCCTCCTGCTGGGATGCCCCTGTTGTTACTGAAACAGCTGAGTCACTGCTGGCAGTTTGCATCTTTACTCAGAATAAAGTTTGTTTGTGAGTCTAGCTACCTCTCTCACTATCGAAATGCACTGAAATAAAAGACACTTAAAGGATTATGTAGGTGACAGACAGGATTGACTTAATTTGGACAATCAATGACGAAAGCTCACAGCAGTGGGATCAAAAACCATCAAACGTGCGTAAAGAGGGATGCTCGAGTCTGGCATGGATTCAAGTAGCCTTTATTCTGATGCTAACAGAAAATATACTGTGTAACTGTGCAGTCATGTGAAAAAAGTGTTTTCACAGGACTCTGTGCAGTCCTCTGAAAAACTAAGTATATCCCTACTGCATCTATAGGAATTAAGGGGGTAAGTAGCAGCCAGATACTGCTAATCAAATGCAATTGATTAACTGATCATCAAGTGTGAGCATCTCTATAAAAGCAGAGGTATGCTGGTCTGGAGCATTCAGGTGTGTGTTAACACAATTTTTCCAGGAGTGGACGTCCCAGCATATTCACTCCAAGGTCACACCGAGAGAGCCTTTTCTCTCTATAAAGAGCGCAGCAGCACAGCTTAGGTTAGCAAAGTTGCACAAACAATGTCCTTTGAACAGATGAGACCAAAGTTGAGATGTTTGTCCATAATGCACAGTGCCACATTTGGTGAAAACCAAACACAGCATGCCTCAACACAAAATGCCTCACACCAGCTATCAAGCACGATGGAAGAGGGGTGATGATTTGGACTTGTTCTGCAGGCACAGGACCCGGGCACCTTGTAGGCACTGAGTCGGCCATGAACTCCTCTGAATACAAAAGCATTCAAATGTGAGGCCATCTGTCCGACAGCTAAAGCTGGGTGGTGCAACAGGACCGTGATCCCAAGCACAGCAGCAGCTCTATAACAGAATGATAGAAAAGAAAAGAGTGTGTTGCAATACTCCAGACAAGCCCAGATCTCAGTCCGACTGAAAGGCTGTGGCAGGAACTTAGGAGAGCTGTGCATAAACAAATGCCTGCAAATCTCACTGAACTGAAGCAACACCATAAAGAAGAGTGGGTCGAAATTCCTCAATGATGTGAGAGCCTGATAAAATCATATTTACATTGTTATTGCAGTTAAAGGGCGTATTTAGGTTGTTTTCTTTTTCCCCAGGACTGCATAGAGTCCTGTGAAAACGTTCTTTTTCATGTGACTATACTTGTAATTGTCCATTGGAGCTGAAATATGGTTTATGGTATAGTTCTTTATTATCACTGCAGGGATTTTGTCAAATGCTAGAGTAAATTGCTGCTCTTAGGAATAAGCATGTGAGGCAGTAGCAGTAAATGACAATCGTACAAGGGTACAGTCTGACAATCTTTACAGCTCAATGCAGATCTATGCAGTCATGCAACATGTAGTTTCAGCAGATGATGTTTGAATTAATCTGCTGTGGATTTAAATATTTGGGCTGATAGGAGTTACCTTTTTTTTGTCACATTTTACTTAGTTTCTATGATTTTGCTGATTGTTTTCTCTCTCTCTCTCTCTCTCTCTGCACAGGCCTTCCCGTGTATATCCACAGGCATCTACGGTAAGTTCAATCAGTGCTGTTTTATTTCTTTTTATTAATTTACTTTGTCCTTTTTTGCTTTTCAGTGCAACTCAATGATAATAACCTGCTCATGATCCCTGGTTTGTGGGTGAATATTTCAGAATTATGCACACAGGGCATATCATTCCTGTGGGTGAATATTTTAAAACTATGCACACAGGGCAGGGGTTGCTTAGATATAAATACTAAGCATACCAACAAGTTCATCTCATACCCTGTTGCACAAAGGCAGAGCATAGAAGAAGGTGAACAAAATGAGGAGCCTGAACGCTGCTTATATGCACCCTCATGAGACCAAGCCAAATATGCTTCGAGGCATCACTGGCAGAGAGCTGATGTGCTCATTACACTTAAACAAAGTCACACTGAAAATCAGACCAGACTTGTTGCTGTAAACAGAATTTTGAGTTTTGAAGAAGAAAAAAAAAGTTAAATGCAACAAAATGTTTTGTTTCTTTGACTGCGTTGAACATTTGAATTGCCTCTTTTGAAAAAATAAAATAAAAATTTTTCCCCAACCATACCCTATACAGTTTATGAATTTGCATACAGCTCTAATACTCGCAGTAGGTGACAAATTTGTAAGGATTAATTAACATGCTAATTTCTGTTGTTTGCAACTGACTATTAGCAGCAGTAGTTCCACATAAGCAGTCACAACTCCGGTAAAGTTATGCATAATTTCAGATCACCAAGACGCCTATTTTGCCAATTTAATAACAGACAGCGACTGATAAACATGATTCTATACATTTTTAGGCAGTTATCTCACGAGAGTCGATAAATGCCTCTGTTCATTTCACAATGTGAGGCGCCACCAACGGTGCAAACACTGTTTCCTCAAGAGCCGAACATATACTGTTCAAGCTCTCAATAGGCACACACACACAGCATTGATTATATTATTGTATTCAGTGTTATACAGATTCAAAAGTGACATATTGAACTTGAAATCCTTTTATACCCACCACAGTAAGCAAAACTAACAAAAGTTTAAAGATCCCTTTAAACCTTCTTTTGAAAACAGCAAAGAAAACCAGATGATTAAAATGTATGAAGCCAAAGGGTGAATAATTCCTTTCACATCCTTCACAGTTTATATCATTTCAGATGATGCTTGTCTTCTGTCCATTTTATGTCTGGTGAGTCATATTTCCTGTGCTGTCGGTAATATTCTTCATGTGGTTGACCGCACTCATATTTGCAATGCACACCTGTGCAGCTGTTGTTGTTCTAATAAAACAAAATAAAAGCTATCTAATTTACTAAACCCACTGCAGCTGAGTTCCACAGCTGTATCACTGCATGATTTTAATTTAACACATTTTTTTTGAACATCAATGGTGTAGCTGAGCACAGCCGCAGCTGAGCCATTTGAATGTGCTATTAAAACACACCCTGATGCTGGGTTTTTTGAATGCAGGCATTTGAAGTCGTGTCGAAAACTGTAAGCAAAGCATCAACAGCCGCTGACTGGATTTAATTAAAATCTAGTGCACGTGTGTGTTGGTGCAACTAAGCAGTTACTGCCCATAAAGAAAATGCTAAATTGTTCATAATCTGCCTTTTCGTGTTCTGAACTAACATGTCGCAGGTGATATGAAGACTCTGATCAAACTGGATAAGCTGACTTTCATGGTTACCTTTGCTAAGTCAGTCTCACAGTTTGGTTATCGATTACCACTGTAGTCCATGAATGCTAATGTCTAATGCAAAAATTCAAAGGAAAAATGTCTGTTAAGTATATAATTTGAGTTTTGTGTTTTGCATATTTGATTTCCAACTGTATACAGAATGCAGAAATGAAATGATTCATCCCCAGCCACTGGGGAACATCAAAAAACCCTCTACCCACATGCTGGCTACCTTACATCTGTTTGCGATTGTTTTTCTCTCCAATCAAAGCCATTACTCTTCTTCCTTTATCAAACCTGGACTATAACTAACTGCCTGCTGTTGCACTCTGAAATACTACACACAAAACACTGATTATAGAGCCTGTTAAACTTTGGCAGTGCTCATTAAACCAGCTGAAACTGCCCTGCATAGATAAAAGATAGTCCTAGTGGCAAGCTATCCTGATACGCGCTATTGAATATGTGTGTTAATAAAGACCAGTCTTTAGTAAAGTGTGCTCATAAATCACAAGATGTTTAATTACGCTCTTGATAGAACACTTTCCCTTTGGGATTTGAATAAATTCCACCCATCACTTTTTGCAGTTCACACACGCATCTTTTGTGCAGTATTGTACATTTTCTTCAACCTGCCTATGCGCATGTCTCATAATGACTAAATTTTTTTCATCAGAGGGACTTTGGATACTTTTTTTTGTTAGTATGACGTCTTGTGACTGAATTAAAGAAATATGATCAAGAATGTCAGCTAATGTTTGTGTACAGCATGTTTTGTTTAAGAAAATGCAGTAGAGTAGCTGTACTGTAGTGACATAAAGATAATCCAAATGCATGCAGGAGAAAGAGGAGGCGGGGGGGGGGGGCTGCTGACGAGGGCACCACTTATTGCCGTTCACTATGGTACTGTGTGCTGCACTGCCAGTGGGAGCCTGTCATACCGTACCACCAGGAGCCCCCTCACATCAAAAGGATAGTCTGTGCAGAGCCAAGCATGCAGTGGAGTTGGAGGGGTGGGGTTGGCGGGGTGGGGTGGGGTGGGGGGGAATTAAGCAGCCTGTTAAATAAATAAACAGCTTAGCGCTTCCCATAACTGCATCTCCACAGAACAACAGCTGATTAAGACTAAAGATTTTCACACAGCAGAGGGCAAATAGAGGAGGGACTTTCAAAGGAACTACAGTATAGATAGTACAGAGCTGTGATGTTGTTCTCCGAGTCCTCTGTGTACTGCCATATTCTGAAAGAGGCCCTGCTCTCTTGTCAGGAGTTCTGACATTTTCTGTGCATTTTAGATAACCTTTAAGGTCAGCTTCCATTTTAGCAATATAAACAAAAGCTTTTTAGTGTGGAAGTCACATCTCCCTGATCTCTTTTTTTTCTGTTTCTGTGTGAGTTCTGGTTTTTTTTAGTTTTTTTTTTATCTCTTTTCTGTCTCTGTAGAATGCACATCATTTTGTATACGTGTACACGGTCGTGCAGGTACTACGCTTATGTCCATGTGCTTGACCCATTTCCACACTTGAATTGGAGCAAGAAAACAAATCACGTGCCCCAAACATTGTGACACAGAGGAATCAGGAACAAGTTATCCAAGGCCGTTGTGTTGAGACAAACAGATTTGTCAGGAAAGTTAATGCTAATTGACACTCTCTCTCACGCCTCCATATTCCCGAAGACTGAGTCTCCAGTGACAGATGATGGCAGAACAGGGAGGCTGGGTGTAGTAGAGAGGTGTGCAGGGGGTACTTTAGATGCTTGGAAAGAAAAATGAGAGATCACACTGTGCTGACAGTCCAATCCCTCAGTTCGGCCCATTAGCCACAACAGAATTTCTGCACCGATAGTGTGTCGGAGGTACCACCCATAAACAAACTGGTGCCCACCGTGGGCCACGAGGTCACCCAGCATGATAGAGGTTATTAAGTCCTGCTTCTGTTTGCACATCAATCACAGCCATGCGACCTGGGTTTAAATGGATTATTCCTTCCACGGAGGAGACACCTCTCAATGTCTCACAGGATCAGTGCCAAGAGTCCAACTACCTCGACTTAGAGAGGTCATTTTCTCTTTTGCTATCCCTTTGTTTTCTGTCCTCCCTCCTATATATCCTCTTGTCTCTTGTTCTCACTTTTCTCCCTGACAATTCTGTCTTAAAATTAGGCATACATGGAAAGTCACATTAAAAAAAAAAATCTATTTAAGGATGCATTTTGACTGTTGTGCCTTGTGAAGATCACATCATAGATAGTGCTGAGAAAGCACTTCTCAACAGCCCCATGATGAGGCAAACAGTTTAAAAGCAAAGGCATGTACGTTACTTCTGCTGTTGGCTTGATAGATGCCATTGCACACATGTAGTTATAATATTATCAGAAGCATCAGAGGTAAAGCTGGTGCTCTTCTTTGGACAAATATCTTCCTGTTTACTGCTAACCCTTGACCTTTGGCTCATCTGTCTCTGTAACTGAGCTGAGATTTGTTGACAAAGGAGTTTTAGCACTGTCTGGTGGCTGTGGGAGATATGCGGATGTAATCCACCAAAGCTCTACTGGTATGTCCACACTGCCATCCTGCTGTACCGTCCAGATCAAAGGTTTCAAGCAGCTAAGGTTTTTTTTTCTCTCTAACCAGCATCATGGTCTGGCTCTCTTTATCCCTGTCTAGGATTAGGAGGGTTGGAGACATTCATGCACCTTATCTTTCAACTGTGATTGCTTGCTGCTAGCTTTCCAGAGATGGCCTGGGCAGGTTCTCCTTTCTCTCAAAATACATAGAGCTTAGTCCAGCTGGGTTTGGGAATTTCAAGGTACATAGGAGCAATATGTTGTATCAGCGGGCGGCAGAGTGTGTGCTCAGAGGAAGCAAGATCGTCGTGGCCCAATGTGCATTTGTACTCAACAAGTTTTTTTTCTGCAGTTTTCACAGTTGATAAGCCAAATGTATAAACACTTCCTGCCCTACAGGACAATATATTTAAGCCTTTGTTTGAGCATTTAACTTTTTCATTTCATAAACTTTTCAGAATATTTTTAAAAAGTAAAATGTCAGGTGTTAAATTTAGCATGTAGGACAAAGCATGCTATCACCTACATGGATTGTTTCCAAGGAAGGTCATCAACTGTTGTGCTCTGCCCTCTTTCTTCTCACCTTTTTTTCCTGCACTCTCTTCCTCACATTACACCCTCCCATCCCTCTTTGTCTCGGTCTCCTTCTGTGGGCTGCAAAGTCGGTCATGGTCACAGCCCTGCTGTCGTGTCCCAGTGTTAGTGTAGGAGCAGCTTCGGGCCATTTGACACCCACGCTATGGCGTCTAGAGTCCTGGGGCACTACTCTGTCCTCCACCCCAGGTCAGCTCACCTCTCCACTGGGCCCTGATGGGGTGACCACCCTGTTCCCCCCCTCACTTTTCAGATGAATGCACAGCATTGATGCCTCCAACTAGAGCAGTACTCAGCTGTGCTACACTTAATGATTTTCTCCTGTCCAAGCCACATCCAACTAATCTGCATTGTTTTATATCGAGCTTAAATAATGCCAGCTTGCCTGTCTCTTATTATCTTATTAAGTATCTTTAAAGACAGCAATAAAGCTATCAACATTTTATTAAAAAGAACAGCAGCAAAAAGAGAGTACCTTTTTTAATAAAAAATATTATAAAGATATTTTAAAGGAAATCAGTGATGCTTTATCTCATAAAAGACCTTCAAAACAAATCCTGTAGAGATGTCAGTTTAGCAGTGGGTGAGCAGGTGACCATATGCCGCATGCCCGAAGTGCAGTGGCCTGGGTTTGAGTCCGAGCCATGGCCCTTTGCTGTGTGTGTTCCCCACCCTCTTGTCTATCTTCACTAATCCTCTATCCAATAAAGGCACCCCACCCCCCAAAAAAAGTATAGCTCAGTGTTAAAAACATTAGTCATGAGAGAACTCAGAAAAAATGTCATTGATCCCTGATTGCTTTGTGACTGTAATTAAAAATGCAGTTAAGAAAAGAGCAAATATTTTTAAAATGGAGCTGATAAGTAATAACATTAATTAATTAATAGAAAAACATACCATTTAATTAGAAAAGAGTACCTGTGATAGAGAACAGCATGCATGATGTTCAACATTAGCACGATTTTCTGTTTGTTTTGTTGTGCTGCAATAATTTACTGTCATTTCCACACCTGTGGTGAGTTTGCCAGTGCCAGCTAACTCAGCCTCAGGCCACATACGGCTTCAAGCGAGACAGCTCATCAAAATGAATGACGAGTGTTGAGACATGAACTTGACCGGCTACAGCTGTGGAGAAGGAGAGTGGAACCAACAATACGGTTTCTGCCTCAAGGGGAGAAAAAACTGTACTTTCATTTTTTTTTTTTAAGAATTCAAACATCATGCAGTATCAGTTTATCAAACTTCACCATTTCTGTTATCTGTTGGCACCACACCCTTACAAAAAAAATCAGACTAGGTGCTAAAAAAAAAAAAGGAAAAGAAAAACAGTAGAAATAATGAAGCCCTAAAATAACAGCAGGCTGTGGTATTCTCCGCACAATATAAGCCCACTCAGGAAAAACAAAACTGGTGTGATCTGCAGTATGCGCCTACAGGCTACCCATATATTTGCAAATAAAGAATGGGAATGTAACATAGCCTGGACATGTATTCATCTTCTGCTCACTTTATCAGGTGATGCATCTACTTCTCACCACAGAAAAACACCTTAGCTGCACAAGTTTGTTGCCAAAGTTAACTCTGAAAGTTGAGTTAAAGTAAATGCTGGTACCAGTCAGAGCAACGGGCCTCCTTGTTCTTAAAGCCAAAATTTCCCCTAAGGCAGAGTGCACATTTATATATTTTTTTCCTCTGTGTTACAGTTGAGTGGATATTTTTGACCACAAACTTCTCTTTTCTGTTACAGAGTTGCCTGCGATTGAGATGGGAGCTTTTTTTTTTCTTCATGCTAAACAGAATATCTGTGG
>JASGAU010408232.1:33503-52838 GCA_030220045.1 Australoheros facetus
TTAATATCAAACTCAAGAGCTTTCCTTTGGTTTTTAGCGTTGTGTAAAATAGATGTTATGCCATTCCTTAAACATCACATACAGACTTGTGCGAGCGATGCGTTTTGCATATGACTGAGCGAAAGGGCAGAGACCTCATTGACTGGTTACATCATTGTTTTCATGTAACTTACTGGATGTGGATAAAAATGTAGCTTTAACTTAACAGGAAATTAAAACAAGTAATCTCCCCTGAACACTTCAATCATGCTGTTTCAAGTAAAAGGGATGAAATTACTGGATGAACACTAACTGCTTTGCAGGCTTCCCATGTCAGATTCTGTAATAATCTATCTTCATATTCAAATTTGATTTGGGGACTCGACCCATAGCTGCTATAACTATAACTATGCCACAACATTGTTGACTGTATATCCAAATGTTATGCAGTTGCATTGCTGTATTCTTTTATTTACATGGCACATGCAAGTTTCTCTCCTCTCCTCTCTCACGTTCTGCCCGGTGATGAAGTAGAGGAGCCTTCAGCAGAAATAACACTGCACCACCTGAGCCCTCATCAGTGGCGCTGCGCTGCACATATCCCATTAGTGCACCTCACTAAGACAAATCTCCCAGAGCTGAGCATATTCCCAGCATAGGTGAGAGCCAAGCCAAGTAGAGCAGGGACCCTGGAGGGCCCACCATCACTGTGCCTGACTCCAGCTCCCCACCACCTGACAGATTGGTTTTTCCTGAACTCTCCACACAGCAAATGGCAAAAAATGAGAAGGAAGTGCTGAGGGGAGAAGATCGAGAAGTGAAAGACTGAACTTCTTCATTTTGTGCGTACTTGAGGATATAAAAGAGTCGGTGTTGAACATCATTCAGGAAGTAGGTTGTGTCAACAGTGCTGCCACTGGTGCTGTAACTCCGGGGACTGAGAAAGCTGGTGGAAGTGTGGACCGGGAGTTTTTGTGTCTCCCTATTTTAACGTACTTGGTCAAGCTGACATGGACAGAGTGGCAAAGAGAGGAGAGGTGATGAAAGTTAAAAGTTGCAGAAGGAGACAAATGATGAGAGAGCTCTCGAAATGCTGCCATTGACCTTGACGGTGCTGCTGAGCAGGGTTGTTCTGCCACGCTGCCCTCAGCTGCACTGACACCTTTTACAGGTTTTCCATCTAAATCTCTGCTACCTCTTGTCCAACATAGACTAAAAAAGTCTATCATTTTACCTTCCTGTTACTGTTTTCATTACTTCTCTAGCTAACTGCTCTCTCTGCTCTGCTTTCTTGCCTGTTATGATTAATAGGTATAGCTCTCAAATCAATAAAGCATTTGTAGAAACTCCACATAGAATAGATTAGATGTACTCAGTGCCATCCACACTTCTGGTGACCAGAATGTGCTATTATCGAGACTTAGGCTTGTTTTTTTAGCTTGGAGTGTCTGTTTATCTCTCTTAAGATGAATAGATGGATCACAAAGGCAGTTGCTTACAGTTTTAACAATTTACTTATTTGTTTCTTTTGTTTGTGTTCTACTCATACGACACTTTTCGTTGTTTATGTACTTCCTAAACAGCTGGTCCTTTCTTGGTGGATGTATTTTCTTTAGCTTCCTTGTCATCTACACATCTGTTTGCTTGTGTTACTTGAGCTGTGAGTTGGAGTGTTGTTACGCCTTCATAGGTGTGGTCGCACTTTTCCAAAAGGAAGCATTAAAAAAAAAAAAATTATATCACTGGAAAGGTTAAGTGTGCTTGGGAGACAGGGAGAGGCAGGCGACCTGCAGACCGATTTGGCATTCTGGATTAGGTTCTGAGCACACAGCACTCGGGGCATCTTTTGAAGGACAGGAGCTGTGAGCGGGGCTGTGCACTGTCTGCAGACACTGTCTAACAGAGCCATAGAAGCCGACTGGCTGTCACTGTTGGCCAGTATGCAGCTCACATCTTGCTTCACCCAGAGCTGGAACAGGAGCTCAGCTAGGGCTCTGCGGCGAGTCAACCCCTCTTCTCTCCTCAGTGTAATCCGGCCATTCCTGTCAAGCTGAGGAAGGGGAGGAGAAGAGAAGCAGGAAGAAAAAGAGACATCAGCAGTAGTCAGATAGGTGAAGGTGCTGGGGTTAACACGCCGTACACTGTATCTTGAGTGTCAAGGCAGTTGATGTGAAGCATTTAGAGAATAGTTATTGAGAGAGTGTGACAGCAGGTGGTCTGAGAGAGAAATGAAAGAGTTGAGGAAATGTAAGGTTAGAGCTTCCTGGCTTTTCTTTTTTCTTTTTTTACACTGACTTAAATGATAGAGGTTGTTGCAGTATTTATAAGGCTGCTTCATAGGTCATACCATGTTACAGTCATGGCAATGACCCAGGAAAGGAACAATATTTGAAAATGTGACCCCTCCAGGCTACAACAATGGCTTGGCCCTTGTATCAGTTTATGTGAGTTGAAATTGAAGTCTTGACCTCTTTCGTTAGATGGTGACACTGTCTCCTGTTACCTGTGGTGCCTTACAGAGGTCAGGGGTTGTGCTATAGAAGAGCGTCTACTCTTTAATCTTGAAGTGGGCCGCTATGACAGAAATAAAGTAGGCCGTGTTTATCTGTTGGCCCCTGGTCTTTGCATGAGACATACAGTACTGTAAAGGTTGCACTCACAGAGCAGCTAACTAACTTGAGGATTTGTGCAGAAGTGTTACAGAAAAGTGTCCGAGTCAAGCAGTGTGAACGGCACAGACACACAAACTCAGCTATAATTACTCTGAATTTAAGACAGCTGAAACACTAGTCTATAACAGATTGTCAGCTCTTTTGGTAATGGCATATACTGGGTACTCTTTAGCTGTAGCAAGGCTGGCCCGAAGGGTTTTATAGTCAATAGCTCATTCTAAGCATTTGCTCTTGGGAAGTTCTCTTCAGTGGAAGCAAATGATCCTGAGATCAACATCCAGCAAAGTCTTCCCTTATTAAAAATTAATGAAGTCACAATCTTTCTTTTTCTATCGATACAATGTGTTAACACAGTAGTAGCTTGCACAGTTGTGATGAATATAGTAGTTCGCCACATTGATTGTTAAGCCACACTATCCTTATGGTTGTTCTGGCATGTGAATAATATAAAATAAGGTAGCTTGAAAGTGTAAGTGTCTGAGTATAATTGTCTCCATCAAGACTAAATTTTAATCAGTTCTGCTTAAAGTGAAGGTTTGATTGCAGATGTGTGTATACATGTAGCCTGTATCTGCATCCCCCAAAATAGCACCTTTTTTTTTTTTTCACCCCGCGTCTGGCAGCAAACTTCTACGGCAGTTGATCGGACAGCTGGGTTCATCTACCAGTGCCAAGCAGATTGTGCTGCTTTCCATTGATTTAAGGAGAAATGCTGTTACCTTTGTTTGTTTGCCTGTCTGTTTCTGTCTCCCTCTGGTATCTGCATGTTGTATACAACTAGTATTGACACTTTCTTTTTCCTTTTTTTTTTTTTTTTGTCTAGGCTTTCCCAATGAGCCTGCAGCTGACATTGCTTTGAACACAGTAAAACTCTGGATCGAAGAGAATCCTGATAAGGTAGGACATGCCAGCATAATTCATTCTGTCAATCTGAAGCCACTTCCTTATTTGTGAAGTCACCGTCTGTCTCTCACGTTTTCTGATTTGCTGTGACCTGAGATGATTGGACCACGGCAGAAACACAGAACTCCAATTGTCATGCATCTCTGTATCAGACATCTTATCCACCTGCCTTGCTTGGTCTCCATGCATATCAAATTAAAAGCCAGTCTGCGACTAATCAGGCCTTAAATGGTCTGTTGACTGTTTAATTGGTCAGTGCTGGGAAGAGCTGTCAAACCCAGAAGAACATAAACACGTCAGATGGAATAATCTCAAATTGTTATTTGTTTTAAATAAACAAATCGTGCCTTCCAAGAAGTGATGGCTCAGATTTTAATTTATTTTTTTGGTCAAAAACATAAATAAACACATTTATCTTAATGAATCGTATAATATGGCAAGCAGACAATCATCTTCAATTTCTAGCTGTTGGGTCTGTTGTCATTTGAAATGACCATAATGCATCCATCTCCATTGTGGGAAGCTAAAACATATGACACGTTCGTTGAATATCTACAAGCTGTTTTAAAAATCTTTTATTACAGAGTTTATTTTTACTGGGTGAGAAAAACGCCGGCGTGCTCGCTGACAAAGCTACTACTTCACACTGGTTTTAATACACCATGGGCTCGACGTCAGATAGGAACCGATTATCAAGTTACAGTCTTGTTTTCTTCACCCAGTGTGTTATCAGCTTTATAAAGTATTTTATTAATTGCTAATGTGTTAGCACTAATTAACAGGGTCAGAATTCATGAGACTGTTGTAAAATAATAACTTGTGAAATAGTTACATGTGGCTTTTATGGCAGTGCGTTATATGCCTCATGACTTGCAAATGATATTTGATTAATATTTTTTAGTTCACGATGATAACAGTTTTTCTTTTCGTGCTCTCAGGAGGCTGTTTCAGGCTTTACAGAACATTTGCCAGCTTGTGAGTCAGTGAGTGATGCTAACCTTTGGGGGTCATCTCTGTTTACTGTGGTACTGTTTATATCTGTCACTGTGGATTGAGGTGTTTTATAGAACTCAGCGCGATGTGCTGCAGCATCCTTCAGCTGGTATTATGGATGTTCTGAACAAGCAGCCAGATGATACGGAGCTGCTTGATTACATTGCCGTTGATGTTCACTTGTTCTCTGCCTGATTCCTGTAACATGTAGTTGGGGAATTCATCAACCCACCGGCATAGAGGAGGTTGTAGGTTGTATACTGTATAGGTTATTGCTGACTGTAAATAACAACCTAATGTTCAAAGCTGACTTTTGTGGTTGTGTTGTTCCACATACAAGTTTGAAATGTTTCACAGTTGATGCACAGGGAGAGACATCTGTGGAGGCTTCCCTTAGCAGTATTCGGCAAAAAAGCGTGAGCACAGTCAGTAGATCTTCAACTCTAACTAAACCAAGAGTGATCTTTTAATAAGATCTGAGAGCATAAAGTGATGTATTTTACCCAGAAGCACAGCACTATTTCTCTTACACAACATGCACTTGCATGGGAGGTCTTCCCTCCAGTTTCAGATTCAGTCACCAGTGCCTGGTATTCTGTTAATCTTTGCGCATCACAGAGAAGATCCTTTTCTGATGTAAAAGCATCCTTCTTAAATAATGCCTGATTAGCTTTTACCACCCAGAAATGAAGAACTCAAGAAGAATTTAAATACGTGTCTAATAGAATTCTGAAATCTTTTGGGCATTCTAATAGAATAGAATGCCCAAAAGAACAGCATGTGAGCAATTTGTAGTGCAATACATCTTAAGATGAATACCTCTGGCTTTGTGTTCTATGTTTAGAAATGCAATTTGTCACTGCAACATTTACTCAATAGACACACCCAGTGTTGGCATGATTGATATGATTGGCATGATTGATAGGATTCTGTTTTAGGCGCTGTCAACTTGAAAATTGTGAATGGGCAGTTGTTTACGGTCTGTAAGGACATTCTCAATCAAAGTCTTGAATGTACAGTATTCAACAAGTTGGTTTGTTTTCTCTATTTCCCTTCAAAGGCAGTTACAAGGTTGATGAAAAGTTGTATGCTATACCATCAAAAGTTCAGCATTGCTACTGTGTCTCATATCACAGATTGTGAAAGGCTTTGCAAGCAAAAATGAGAGGTTTGGATCCCATTTTATGATGCATGGAACAATAGAGCTAGATTGCACTGCTTGCTCATCTCCAGCTCTCTGCACTCAGTCTGTGTTGTAGGCGTCTACAGAGACAAGTTATCTCAAGGCCATGTTTTCTGGAAGATACCGTGTGGCTGAATTTCAGCACAATGGGCCGGCTGAGCATCTAACGCAGCGAGGGTAACAGTGCAGACCACAGCCCTGCAACACAACCCTCTCCACAGGCACATACTACAGCCTGATAACATTATATGTCAGGCTGTGTGTCCATGTTTGATATCCAGTTTAGATGCATTGGAATCTGGCTGGTTTTAGTAACAGACAATCATCACTCTGTAATTGTCCACACAAAGATCTGAGAATACAGTTACTTCAGGTATCAGAGGACTTTGTGTGCATAATGTGTTTATGTGTGTGCGTGTGCAGGGCAGGACAGGATGGGAAGATAGAAAAGGGGTAAAAACAAAACAAAACAAAACAAAGAAAGGGACACTGTGTGATTGATTAACAGAAAGTCTATCTACCAGGCCAGCAAAGTGAACCTCTAATGCACTCAGCAGCACACAAAGAGTCCCAATTCCAGTCTGAAACTCACTCTTGAAAGCACCTAGACTTCCATTGTGGAAGAATAAACAGCCTCAATGTGGTCAGAGAGAACAGATCCTTTAATCTAGAGATACTTGAGTGCTGAACTGATTCTTTAGATCATAATAGATGAAAGAATAATGGGAGTCAGCCTCTTCTTTCCTGTATATTCCTTACGATTTAATGAAATAGAATTCGTATTTGTAAACAACAGACCATAAGGCTCTAATGACTTAAAAAATGCATAAGGGGATGCGGATACCGAGGCAGTGACATCCTAGACAATTGCTTCTCCGTATGGCCTTCGAGCAGTTTCCTCCAGCTCACAGCAGACACCCCTCTCCACTTATCTGGCTTCGGTTTATTTCTCATTTTCAGATCTAATTTGGTTTAATTCAGGCTTACATAGGTTTAATCTGCAGATGAAAAATGTGGTCTGACACTTTATTTGGCTGCCACGGATGTGCTCTGGATAGCCAAGCTTTTTAATGAAGCGTTTCGAGGGCCCCGCAGCCCAGCATTACTGACACAGTCTGAACACTTGAGACAGATTGAGAGTCTGTAATAAGCTCTGCTGCACTGTGCTGCTCAGGACAGAATTGATGTGTAGAGATTTCACCTTTCAACATCACTCTGGCTTGGGCTTTAGTATTAAGCACTCCACTGTGCCAATGATGCTCCCAAAACAGGTGTTTACATTCTATTTCGTGTTCTGTCAATGATCTGTTTACCTTAGTAGCATTTGTCATTTAAGACACCTGATAATAAATTCCATCTCAAGCCAAGGCTGAGGACTGTGTGACAAATGTCAAGTGTTTGTTACAAATAAATGCAATTTTTGTGTGCTTTGTGTGATTATGGTTTTCTATGTGAATGGATATCAGTTTAGGAGCTTGTCTGGGGGTTTTGGCAGATGGAGCTACAACATGACAACTTTGAAGCATTCATTGTCATTCAGTTGAATAAGATGGATGGTTGCTGTTACCGTGGATATATTGTGTGGTTCACATTTAAAAAATCTAAATAACATTTTTTTGTATATTGTGACCATTTTATCTGGCATGCTTGGTAAGCAGACAGTATATGAAATATTTGGTGCTTGTTTATCACCTACTATGTGTTGCATGGTATGATAATGAATTTCCTTAGGAGAGATCAAAAAAGTAGACATGGATTTTTTGTTTATAAGCTGCTCTCTGTTCCGTTAACCTCGTCCATTTTATTTGTATTTTTTATGGAAGATCAGTTTTATTTGACTTTCTGAAAGCCTGAAACAGGGTAACAGATTTCAAAATAAAAGATAATTTCATCAGTGGTGAGTTACAAAAAAAAAAAACCTGAGCACTTTCTAATAAGATAATACCAATTTCGGCGCCTGGGTGGCTTGGTGGTGGGGCCGGCGACCACATGCACATGCCGCGTTGCGGTGCGGGTTTGCGTCCCGGCCCGTCGCCGGTTTGCCCGCTTGTCTTCCCCTGTGTCTTTCCCCCATTTCCTGTCTCTCTCCACTGTCGATAAAAGCCGCTGTGGCCAAAAATGCAAAAAAAAGCAAAACAAAAGATAATACCAATTTCTTTTTATTAAAATCAGCTATATCAAGAAGTTTTCATTCATTCTGTTGATGACAGACAGAATAATGATGTTAGTATTGTTCTTGTATATATTCATATATTTCCAGTCTTGTATACATATCTTATAATGAACAAAAAGGTAGGCCCATTACAGTGGGTCATACCTATTTGAATAAGAGCTAAAGAAAAAAACAAAACAGAAATAGTAATTTCAGCTTCAAGATATTAAAGAAGCCCTCTATGAGAAAATACTTTGAGACCCAAGAGCAATTGGGTACTAAGCTACTAAGTGGGGTGGTACTTGATCTCTGTATTGCTGCATTGCCTCTTCATGGTATTTTTATTGTCTAGTATCCAGTGAAAAGTCTTTGCCAAATGATGCATCTGTAGTCAACGCTGATTTGCTCAAATTTGCTCTCTGCGTGCCTTGAGGATACTGATGTGCCACTGATGGTTTGTGCAACTGGCATAGTGTTCAAAGCCAGCATGGTCTTTTGAAGTCAGTGCCTAACCCCTTTGAATTGTTTGCTGTGACTGGGAGCATCAGTGAGACATGGCCTGATCAGAAGAACATGCCTAACCACTCAATTCTGCATCCACATGACGTACTGTCTTGTGTGGATGGAGGTGCACAGTTTGACCTCAGAGAATAGCATTTCTCCTGCATGCGTATCTGTCAAGCACCTGCACATTTTGTCGTAAAAATGTTTTAGAGAGAGTGTATGAATGCCTTAATAGTTTTCTCTTTGAGAGAATTACTTTACTGGCACCAGTGCTAATGCATACCATGTAGTCTAATACATTAGTGGCAGCTATTTGGATCACAGCAGCAGAATGGATCTTTTATGGCTTTTATGATCTGAGAATTATATTATCTCACTCACTCTGAATAATATGACGTGTGCCCTTTGATTCCCTTGACCTCAGGTTGGTGAAGTTATATACTACTAGTTTCAGTGTTGAAATAGATTTAAGATGATATATTGAGTTTGTAAACTGACACTAATCAAAGTTAATTCTTACCTTTGGCTGTTATCTGCGGAGTGAAAAGCAGCTTTGATAAAGTGCTCTCACTGTCAGGGATTCTTAAAAAAAAAAAAAGTTTATTATGAAGATCAAATGTTACAGTATTTTCAGTGTTTATCTAAATGGTTGCATAGAGCTCTTACCTTCAGAGAGAAATCCTTTGGCACAAATGAGGATTAAGCCTATCATCTTTATCTCTGCCCAAAGACCAAGGTGTTGCTTTACTCTTGGTAATTGCAGAATGATCACCTTATTCTCTGATGCAAGATGACTCAGTTTTCTGTGCTGAGGGAGATTAATATTGAATTTTCCATTAATGTTTTGTCCCCACTTAGAGTCAAACGAATAATAAAAGAATAAATATAGCTCTGCTCTACTCAGAATTGATTGCATCTCACTCAGAAAGTAATGGATAAGCTGTTTGTGATGACTTAAGTACTTAAATCACCATGGCCATTATTGCAGATTACAAAACTCACTAACAAGTAACACCTTCTGATATAATGCACAGTTGGATTAATGGGGTATACATACTTCTAGGGCTTAAAACTATGTTAACACTTTATCCGTGGCTAGAAAGCCCTGAGTGTTTATGAAGTTGGAAACTGATGTCTTCCATTAGCAGGTGCTCTTTTACACATGCATCAAGCCCACCAATAAATGCAGCCCACTGCACTCTGACACATGGACAGTAAGATATGATGCCCTCTGAGTTCAGCTCTTCCTGCTCCTGTAGATACTGTAGCGCCACGCCATGCTTACTGTGCTGGAACAAGCTATCTTAATGACATGCTAATTGATTTAGTGTAGCACAGATAGCAGTAGGCTGGCACACCGTGATAAAGCAAGAGTGGGTCGAGTTTCGGTATTGGTTCAGAGAAGGACGGGAGACTCATCAAAGTCCAAGTAGCTCATTCACTCTATTTGAACACAATTTTCCACCACGGTACCCCGTGCTGGAGCATGGAGACCTTTACCGTGGAGCTGTTTTGTCTGTGTATGTGTGTGTTTGTAGTGTTAAGTGTAAGCTAGGTCGTGTACCGCAGGTTCAGACGCCAACAACAACAACAAAAATCCTCTGCTGTGTTGTCACAGGAACGCTCATTACAGCCAATAATTATGTAGTCTATCAGTGACCTGCAGAAACTGATGAAAAACATTATGACTGCTCCACTGTCCTCCAGTGCTGATACTGAGCCGTAAAGTCTGGAACATACAAATAACCTTGCTTAGCATTGCTGCTGTAATGAAGTGCTTATTGATAAAGAAAGGTGCAAACAATTGGTTGTGAAGTGGATGTGTACAGTAAAGCATCTAACTTATAAACAATAGAAAATGGGCTTTCAGTAGCATTTTAATACATCTGAAACCAGTAGCAGGTCTGAATTCTTCAATTCACAAGTTAATGGTTAAGCCATAAGGAATTTATTATTTATGCAGTTCATTATCTCCTGAAAATCAGTGTCTAGTTTGACTATATTTTGGGGGTAGCTATGGCTGAGGAAGTAGAGTAGGTCGTCTACCAGTCGGAATGTTGGTGGTTCGATCCCCCGCTCCTCCGGACTGCAAGTTGATGTATCCTTGGGCAAGATATTGAACCCTGAGTTGTCCCCGATGCATTCATCAGAGTATGAGTGTAGCTTGTAGTAAAAGTGCTTTATATTTGGCGAGAAGGAAAAATTGTGCCATTTGAAAATGTTCAGCAATTTAGCAAAGCAAGTAATCCATAAGTAAATATAGAAAAATATAGGTTAGACACACCTTGCATTGATACAGTGAGCAACATTACCAGAAGAGATAAGATGGTTGATGTGTAGCCAATAAACTAATTAAATTCAGCAGCAGTTTGTAGTCATTAGGTTATGTTTTTTTCCATATTAACATATTTATGTTTTATGTACTAGAGACAAACGGATAATCTTAGAAATTATCAAAAGAGAAAAAGAAAGAAGCTGGAGATTGGTTGCTTCCATCATTTGGTAACATGTGGGCTAATGTACTGTAGCATTTAGTAGTGGGTTCAGGCACTGAAGGCAATACCTAAGCACCAAACAATGTTCAACCTTCTTGTTCAAATATTTGTAGCTGCATGGGTTCACTACTATTTCACCATCAACAAACACACGCTCACTGTGAGTATTGGGCTACAGTGCTACAGGCAACTGTGTGTCTGTTTCTGTATGAGGATCACATAAGCAGGCCTTCCCAGCACTACCGGTGTTGTAGGATTGGAGCTCAGTTCAGGGAGGAGGGTGGAGACCACCACAGTGATTACTTTAGCTGTTGCTGTGTGATTGCACGGTCTCTGGCATGTGATTAGGGGGAATGGGCCATATCTCTCACCATCTCAAAGGGGGATCAAATCAGCCTCAAAGCCTGGCTTCAGGCGGTGGTGCATTTGAAAGTCAATGTTTTATTTCTAAGCATAAATTACTTGATCAGGGCACTTTTTAGCCCAAGGTTGTATTCTGAAATAAGGTTTGCCACATTTAAAGAGATGGAAGAGGGTCTAATGATTGCATATGTCATGTCACATGTGTCCCCATCAAGTCTATAGGTTTAACTTCTCAATGAATTTCAAACTGAATCAGCAGGCCTCACAAATAGCTTGCCTGTGCCTCAGTCACTTGTTTTTTCTCAGTTTACAAACCTATATGTAAATCCTTTGCAAAACAAGAGTATACACAAGGCTATTCAAGATCAGACTACGGAGGTCATATTTTCAGCAATGGCCAATTGATTCAGTAAACCAGAAAAGGATGTCGGTGCTCTTCAAAGTTGTGTTAAAGGTTGAAGCTCGAGTCATGCTGAGTTCTGAGGAGCTAATCCCTCATACAGTAAGCTTTCTGTTGGGCTGCAGAAAGAAAGCTGTAGAAAGCTATGAGTAGATGTTTATCGTTACTATGTGATGATGCCACCCCTTTGAATATTATGCTGTTGTTTGACTGTTGCTGGATATGTTGTGGTGATGGACAGAGAACTCTGTCTCTGTGGGTCCTCAGCGGACAAAGCTAGCACAATAGCAGTGATACATGTTGTAACTCAACAGGGTTAGAGAAATAAGTCTACGCACTGAAGTCAGCAACATGGTACAGAATGGTAAAGTGAGTGATGGATAGAGCAGGAGGCACTAGCTGTGTGAAGGCTGTGGAACTAGAATTTGGATCGTAGAAGATTTAATGTGCAGCACCTCTACTCAGTGTTCTTGTAGACTTCACATCTTATCTGGGGCGATAAAGGAAAAGCAAAAAAGTTCCAACCGGATACCAGCTGCTCATCTCACAGTCACCTGCTGTATGAAAAGTTTTAGAACATTTTCTGAGAGATTTGTGAATTCTTTGTGAATTGTGTAACTCTAGAGAAGAATAAAGGTTGATGAAGTTTGTTTATACCACATTACTATGCAAATGCAAAAATAATTAAGCGAACCTGCCTATTTTTTTCTGGTGTTTATAACAGCTTTGTATGTTAACAATGCGACCCAAGCTTGAACCTTCGTCAGAGCTGTCTCCTCTTTGCCTTGTGCAACGTTCCTCGGCCGGACGCTATCTGCTGGCCGGCTGTATCCTCAGGCTGTCTGAAGTAATCAAAGGAGGGCAGCATTAATTGCTTGACCCTGGCAAGAAGCCAGGTGGTCTGGGATGGGTCATCACCTGCCCAGGGAAAGGTAGCACCTCATGTTTTCATCATCCATTCTTCCCCCCTTTCTTTCACTTCACCACCTGCCACAAGCAAACACCAGGATGTTCTGGCCAGTTCTCTGCGGGGTACTACAAAGTCACCCCAGCTAAATGCCCATCCTATTTACCAAGCAGTCGACCTTAAAATGTAATAACTTTCCCTCCGAAATTATAGTTGAAATCGGAATTGGGCATACCCACTTTCCATGAACCTATTTCAGACAATGGCTCCATTCCTATTACACAATGTCTGTCTCTGTACCCTGGCATAAACATCTTAGAGGGTGCTGTTTCGGGAAGGGTAGGGGTTTGTCTGACTTATGGCTGATACATTCATCAAGCTCATGCCAAGCCAATATCACACTGTCAGAAGGGAGCATGTGGCATTCTATCACCATGAGAGGCTGTGACAGAACAAGTCCTTTTCCATTACGCTCTCTCAGGGCAATGTCTGATATTGCCTCTCTACTGCTCCATAATGCTGTTTATTTCAGTTGTTTGCACTGGTAGATTCCACACTGCTTGGTTTGCCTTGCTCTAGCCTAATCAGTGTGAATCCAGTCGAATTTCAGTGTTGAAGACTATAGAGCTCTCACTGTATTCTCTATATTTCCTATTTTTCATTCAGTGGAGGCTGTTAAGAAACTGTCGTCCTGTAGAGTGGTCCCCAGTACACTCCTGTGTTCTCCTCGCCTGAAGCACTGAATTACTATTTATGTGCTGAACTTTGACAGTACACCAGAGACTGTCCCTGCTCAACCAGCATAACTAAAGCAGCGTTGCTATGAGTTTTTACTTGTCTTCTGCTTTTATGACTTCCTCTTTGCTGAATAAAAGGTGAACTGGAGTGGGGATCGAGTAGTGTGTGAAAACATGCCTTTGGGCTGCTTATCAAAGGCTTTGGCTTGCAGAAACTGCCCAATCAAGACAGAAATTTCTATTTTGATTCACTCTCTGCTTTCTCCTAATGCACTGTTTATTGCCAGTGTCCAGCATGCGTGTGTTTCTGCAACAAATAAATTGGGTTTGCAGATATTTTTTTAATCACCCCTAACAGTCTCTCCTGACTGCTGAAATGAAAATGTACCCCTTCATGAAGTCATTGGATTAGATGTGTTCACAGTTAGTGGATGAAAAGCACACTCACTTGGTAATGTGAACATCACAGACAGAGTTTTTCATAAAAGCTTTGATGGACATCAAATCTAATCTGAAGGATACAGAGCCAAAGTATTCTGGCAAATCTGGTACAATTTTCTGCCTTTGATGCGCAGTAATTCTACTTTCTCATCCGAAGAGGGCAAACCTCAAACTGAGCAGACAAGATTTTCTCAAAGAATGAGGTTATGCTGCAGACATTCATTCTCCAATGGGAACTCTATTGATTATCTTGCATATCTGTCTGGCTATGAGGTTTCTCAGCACTTTCACGCTGCAGTTTTCTGTCAGATATCTGTCCTTCCTCGCAGAAAGTTCAGTGTTATAAAAGTGTTATAAGTTAAATGTCGAATTTTACTTGGTGCTGGGAGGGCCTGATGCCAGATTGCACAGTTATATATTTAGTCAGCTGTCTTAAAAAATTTTGAAATGTTACAAAATTAAAATGTTGATGAGATTTTTTTTTCCACACAGAAGCATTAAAGGCAGTAATCAGCCTTTCTGAAATTGGCATTCTATCAGGTAGTGTATATATGTTGCGTTAAGTCAAGTGGTAGAGCTTTTAATGATGCTTAACAATGAATTCCACCCAGCAGATTCCTAAATATGCTTTTATCTGATGATTCTGACTATTAATACAACTTCTTAAGAGTATTTAAAAAATGAATCACTCGACAGTCCGAGAAGTAAGGCCAAAAAACAGATTTGTTGGTCTGTTGGGAAATGGGATTTTGCAGTGCTACAGGCTGTAACAAGCCTTAGATAAACCAGGTTCATCGTGACAAACAAAGGCAGCTGAAATATATATAATCTACTGAGCAACATGCAATAATGAGGTCTCTTAGATATACTGATAATGATATCAATTATCCTGAGAACTGAAATTGTTAATAATTAGAAGTGTCTGTAGTACCCATAGTCAGCAGGTAAAAGCCCGTTATCAAGCTGATGTGCTGATACCTGCATTATATTGTGACAAATATCAGTGTGGCGTGTTAAGCATTATCAGCCATATGCCCATGTCTAATATTGTTGCTGAAGTGCAGTGAGGATTTTTATCACCGCCTGTGCTGTTGTTTTTGGAGCGTGCCGGTCGGGTGGTTTCTTGATGCTAACTGATGAAATAATATATAAGGCTCAGTTTGGTTTCAGGCAAGCGGTCTGAATGCTGTAGTTCAAAGCATTACAAGTATTAAATGTGCTGTCAGCGAGGCGCTCGCATACACAGCCAAGCTCTTAGTCTGAGATGCCGTCCTGTATATCATTAAACAGGACTGGGCGTAATGAAGATAGGCAGACTGTCTGAGGCATGACCTTCAGAACACGCAGAGTGCACTCGAACCTGCTCCACTCTCCAAACGCGCTGTTTTAGAAGTGGTCTGCTCTCTGTCTCTGACACATCCTCTTTGCATCTAATATTCTCAGATGTTGTCATAGCACACTGTTTATATAACAGTGGCTCCAGACTGTAGAAAACAATTTACACAAGCCTTGTTTAAAAAAAAAAAAAACCCTACAAACTGCAAAATAATTACCCACTTTGTGTTTGCTGCTGTTGAGGCAAACTGAATGGCATTAAAGGATGAGCACCGGGCAGCTTTAGCACAGGCACTTTTCATCCTCTTCTGACAGACAAACTGAGAGGGATCTCTTGAAGGCTCTGAGATTTTTTTGTTTTTGTTTTTTTGCTGTTTGAGTTCCCTCAACATGACCTGATCAGACCCCATTCATGCTCCCTCCCTTCATCAACCAGAAGTTGGACCGTACCCAGGTTAAGCCTGTGTCATAATCACCAAGACTTAAGGGATACTATTGTCCAAACATGCTGCCTACAGAGGGCTCAATGGCAGCTCATATTTTGGCTGTAGTAGGGAGATTACTTTTTTTTTTAATGGTGCTAACAAAGACGTCATTCAAGATTAGGTTTAAGCATGACGTTTACCTCAGTGTGCAGTATGTTTGTGCAGAACTGCATAATTGTACAGTATACAATCCAGCCGGATACTGCTGTATTACATTACATGGCATTCATCGACATCTTACTGCAATACGAGTCGATTCTAAAAAAAAAAAAAAGTTCAAGCATAGTGCAGCGTCAATTTGAGTCATACCAACAAATCGTTTTTGTTTTTTTCTGGGTGATACTGAGCCTGTGCATTGTAGGCCTGAGAGGGCTGCAGCTGACAGCTTTGTGGTTTCTTCTGACAAAGGAGACTTATTTATGTCTCTCATCCTCTGTGCAGCCTCTGTGAAGACCCATGCTACAAACCACGGAGGCTGCGCAGCTCTTGACAGAGTATCTCACTACAAAGCCCTCACACTCATTTTTGACTGGCAGCAGCCAGCCTTCAATTTCCCTGTCTCTATTGCCATGAAATCTGGCTCTTAGCAGGTTCTTGACATGTTTGATGTCGGGATTATATGGTTGTATTATGAGTCTGCAACTAATCGGTGCCCTTGGATTTAGTAATGGCTCTGTGGATCAGCGAGGGGCTTTTCCTCTAATTTGACATTATATGTTTTATTTTTTCATTATTTTTTTGTTCTCTTCAAATGTTTGACTTTTGAGCAAGGGCACAAATAATAATTTTCTCCATGAGCACTTTTCTCCCACACTGCATTATTTTACTTTTATAGAAGCAGTAAGTATTTGGGTTTATTCTAATAGTTAAATATATTTGATAAATTGTTTCATAGTCCAGTAATAAGTGAGTCAAAAGCTCCTCGATGACACACTGAATGACTTAAGTGTAATAAAATTTGTCTCACCGCCATACCTCAGCCTAACATTCATCTCGGGGTTGCAATTCCAGGAGGAGTTTTGCGAAGAAAATTAAAAAGAAAATTAAAAGAATTTCAATTAAGTGATTTGCTGAATTGGAGGGAAAACGTCAGTGATGTGGAAAAGGCTTTTAATCTTGGTGAGCCACCTCTTGTTCCATTAAGCTCATATCCCCTGCTTATCTCACTAATCATTCCTCCCAATGCCAGCAGTCTTGGCGATTTTTAATGAACCCATTATGTCCTGATTCAGTCCACCAGGACTGGCAGCCACACCGTACCTCTCATGAAGTGGGCTGGAAACAATCAAAGTACAATCAGGCACTTGGAATGATGCTATGGCCCTGTTAGAGATGGATAAACAATAGAGCAGAATGAGGCAGATATATCGTTTGGCCTGTCACAGACATATATCAGCTTAGATGAAACTGTTATCCAGTATGTGCCTATATGAAAACCCTTTGTGTGTGTGTATGTGTACAAAAATATCCTGTAAAGTTTTTTCTGCCTGCTAGAAGAGGAACGACCTCTGTTTACATCATTACGATGTTGCTGCTTGAAGACTGACAGTTCCAGAGAGGCTGTGGTGAATCATCTTTGTGAGAGGAAGTCCTACCACCCTTAACTATGTAACAACAGTTTAACGTGTCATAGATAAGAACAGATGTAAATAATACTGCTGGAGGATTCCTGTACTTTAAATGATGATATTGAATAACAAATGGCTGGATTAATATTTGCATTTTTTTTTCCTTGCAATGACATCAAAGGGCCTTTGCCCACCGTTTTGTCAGGTTACTGCTCATTTTTAATTATTTTTAATTCCAGAACTCGACCTCTGAAGTATCTTTGCATGATTCACTGTTCAAAATAATGTTTATTTATCTCATACTGAGCCTTGGTGGAGCCCCTCAATCGAAAACAGGAGCTTTGGTTTGTCTCTCTTAAAGGCCAGCGTCCTTTAAGCCAGCTTTCCTCTGATTGTCTAACCGGCAAACAGAAGATTTGAACAGGAAGTGAGTGGGGCTGCTGTGCTCACAGCCAGAGCTGTTTGTCCGAACATATTGAGGACATTCCCTTTCCTTGACATCATACAGAGTCCAAGAGTGGAAATAACTAAATAAATAATACATCTAAAACTGAGTATTTAGAGCAGGGCTTGCATGGATTATGTGTACATAAGCTAACCTCATTATTTGAAACTTTGGGTATATTTAGTATGAGAGTCTACTATAGAAGAAATATATATGAACCCATCCATCCATCTTCCTCTGCTTATCCAGGTCAGGGTCAGAGAGGGCTGGAGCCTATCCCAGCTATCATAGGGCAAGAGGTGGTGTTCACCCTGTTTGCCAGTCTGTTGTTGGGCAGACACAGAGAGAACCATTCACACCTTTGGCTAGTTTAGAGTAACCAGGTAACCTAACATGCATGTCTTTGGACTCTGGGAGGAAGCTGGAGTACTTGAAGGGAGCTCATGCAGGCACAAGAGAACATGCAAACTCCACACAGAAAGACATCAACCAGCCAGTGGATTTGAACCCAGGACCTTCTTGTGAGGGGATAGTGCAAACCACTGCACCAGTCTGCTGCCCTAATAGCATAGATAAGGCATACATTATCAAAAAACCCACCATAAAACCACTTTAGGAATGCCCTTTTCTGTGCAGTCTAAACTACTTGTGTCCTCCCGTGTGGGCCAGCATTCCACAGCCATCCATTTGCATTACAAAAGCTAAAGACATTATTTTGTGTTTAAATCTTACAAGTCTCAGCAGACAGTTTGTGTGGTAAATTTCCTTTGCCTTTATGTTGTTTGGATTCAACATGTTTGCTCTGATTCCTATATGGCAAACTTTGGCTTTGGATGTTAATGGATGATGCACACACAAGGGCGCACAACTGTTTGCTCTGTGTGTTGGTTTAAAGCTCAGTAAATATATTCATGTTTTAATAAAATATTGTTTTATTCAGGTTATAAAGATACACATAAAACATTCCAGGTGGTGACTTACAGCAATTCTCCTCACTTTATGAATCTTCACAAGCGACTTTAATAACTGAATGCATAGATGCACTGTATATAATCGCACAATGCACATGCACAATGTATAGAAACAGGTTTCTGACAGCTCTTGGGCAACGATAACTTTATGTTCTTGGTTATGATTGGAACTAAAGTCAAACAGAGTAGTCTGAGCCTTGTTTCATTTTATTTAAGCTGTATGTTAATAAATAAACAGCACAAAAAGTAAGGAAATTTGTGTTTGATCAATGCTTTTTTTGTTGTATCAATGCTTCTTGGCAATAAATGTTATACTGTTGGAAAGCCGGTTTATTCCCCATTAAATTGAGCCACATTTGTAAGGAAAATACATTTGTGGGTTGAGCAGCAGAGTTGAATATGTGGGTTGCTCCATGAAAAACAGCAGAATAAGCTGTTTTTCTAAGTTTTTCATGGGCACAACCCACATACTCAACTCTACTTCTCAACACACAATTGCATTTTCCTTACAAATGTGACACCATTTGAGAGGGAATAAACAGGCTTTCCAACCGTATGAGTTTTATTGCCAAGAAGCATTGCTACAAGAAAAGAAATAATTGGCCAAACACACATTTCCTTACTTTTTGTGCAAAGTTTATTTAACCATATTTAGAAAGGCTGTAAAATCTAAGAAATGGGCTTTGCTTAAATATTAACAGGCAACAGTGGTGGACAGTAACGAAGTACAAATACTTCGTTACTGTACTTAAGTAGATTTTTCAGGTATCTGTACTTTACTTGAGTATTTATTTTTCTGACA
>JASGAU010408233.1:12608-35312 GCA_030220045.1 Australoheros facetus
ATATATATATATATATATAAAAACTGTGAACTATACATTGACTTAATATCAGTAATATCAGGGAAAATCTGATGCTAAAGCAATGCACCCTCAAACTGGAATACTGCTAAACTAATTTGCAACAGCAGTTGCTCTTCAATGGGAGCAAAATGACAAGCCATTTCTCTGCAGGAACATGTAAGCCTTCCTTCAAGCTTAATTATGTGCTTATAAATGCATTCCAAAATCTTTGCCTCAAGTCAGCAACAATGTCCAGCCCCATGGAGCATTAAAAGTACACCCTCACACTTTCAAAGCTAAGGAAAAAAAAAAAATCTCTATAGAAATAGAGACCTGCCTTTTCCCATGATCTTAGACAAAAGTTTATAAGATTTGGTTAAAAGTTGAGAGGCCCTATCTTCATTTGAATGTTCTATGACAAAAGATATTTTTGTTTTTGGAAAACACTCTCATACACCTTCGGTCAGATCCATTAATGAATGTGTACAGTCTTGAACAAGCGCTGACTCAAAACTGAACTCAGAAGCTCTATGCAAAAAGTAGCAGTGTCCGTCATGCTTGGGGAAACTTCATTTCCGCACTAACAAAACCGTGACGGTCTTATTTTATTGTTCTTTTATACTCTGTTTTGTCCTTTACTTTGGTGTAATGGTTTGAATACAAACTCAGTCAAGCTGTTAAATGGTCTAGCAGGCTGACTGGTGATCTGTAGCTTAACCCAGGATGCCTTCACACCACTCAGTTACAGTGGTTAGCTGTTTTACTTAATAACTCGTGGCTCTGCAAGTAGGAAAACTGCCTTTCTCCAACAGGTATCACTCAACTGAACAAATCGGACATTTACATAAGTCAGTGGTGCGCTCCTCACCTCCATGATCGTCAAAGTACTCTTCATCAAAGCGAGTTTCCAGCTGCTTCTGTCTCCTCCTCTCCTCTTTCATCTCCTTCTCCTGCAGCTTACGAGCGATGGCCTACAACCAAATAAGGCGACAGTAAACATGTCGTCCTACATTAGAAATTTCCTGCTTGGACAAATATGTAATTTTTTGGGTGCATTACATTGGTGGTGGAATCATTCCTTAATGTTTCTGAAAATCAAATGAGCATGCAACTGTGGCTCACTACTCAGGCCAATTAGTGCATTTTTCATAGACCTATGGAGCACTGAGGCCCCATTAAACCCTCATGTAAAGAGGCAAAAAGTAACAACAGAATCTGAAATCTGCTAAATTATTTAGTGGCAACCTGACATAAGTTGGGACACACTGATTTATTGAAAAAACAAAACAAAACAAAACAGTGGTAGCTGAGATACAATGGGTTGAAAGCAGCACTCTGTCCACAGATTGGGAAACCATGATTTCTCAACTGTCCTGTTTATCAACAATATCATGGTAGTGTAGCATCAGAACATGTTCAACTCTCAAACCTTTATTTAGCACATAAACGCTGCAATAAGGGCATCAAGAACAAAAAAAGGGCTAAATCACTTTGGCAGTTATTCCTTTAAAACAATGGGGAAGACGCAAAGGTGTGATAATAGAAATGGAATGTCCCACCTATAACAGGAAGTGCATCAATACTACAAATAACTGACAGCTAAACATTAGCAGCACTGTCCTTAAATTAGCAGAGATGTCTGGCTCTTACCGCATCTTTCTCTTCTTGCTGTTGCTGTTGTTCTGCCTGTCGGACCAGTTCCTCCTGAATCTCTTGGGCAATCTCATTATCTTGTCGCTCACTGAGGTTCACATGTTGTAATTGTGTACAAAGAAAAGAGGGGACAACAAAAGATATTACAGCATTAGGAACCAGAGACAAGGAATAAATCTCTTGTCTCCGATTAAGAACCTAAGTAAAAGTAGGGATGAGAATTATGACAGTAATGTGCAAGAGTTACAGACTTTACTTGAAAATATATATTTATGCTGACTTGATTTGTTACAGGTCACTGACCTTAAGCACTTGAAGCATTTCTGTTGACATTTTTCATAAAGCTTGACCACATTTCAAACTAGTGTTAAAATTAGCTCTAGTATGTGATGGGTAATCTAACCTCAACAAGTTAGATTGAGTTTGTTGAACCTTTAAATAAACAATAAATTTGTGTTATCTACAGCTAAATATATTTTAGGCAATCATGTTAACATAAAGGCAGTGAACACCCCAAAAGCCCAGCTCTGAAGTTGTGGAGCATGTTGTGGAAGATGGTGGGTACGCCTTAGGCAGGAGCAGGAATATCTTAGCTTGTTGCGATGTTGATCTCAATAGCACGCCTTGGCTCACTCTCATCTTTAAACGGCACAATTTTGTCAAAAACACCATCTGCCTGGAGGGCTGGTGCGCGAAAATCATTACTGTGTGTGCAGAAGTACATGAGAGTAATATCTTACTAACAGCAGGAGAACAGCAACAGCTTTTTCAACCTGCACTGCACCTGTATTTGACCTGAGTGGTTAACACCTGTGGGAGACTTAAACTGGAACTTGTTGTATATGCTAAGAACAAAGTGATGATGTATTATTAAGTGTTTGCTTAGTCCAATGTCTAAGTGGGCGTATGTGAGGTGGCACTGGCAAGTGTAGGATGGATGGCAATGTGAGCTCTCAACAAGACCAGCAGCACTGGCCCATATGCATTGGCGGAGCATCTTGCCTCTCTCCAGGGAGTGCAATCCCACTACTCGAGCCCTCCATGTTTGTGTGCATTTAAAAAAAAAAGAAAGTGGACTCAGTGGGCTGTGAGCCAGCGATTTTATGTTGATTAAAACTGCACAGCACAGAGAGAAAGACTCCAAGTACTTTTTTTTTTTGCATGCTTGGGATTTAACTCCCGGTTTGGATTGAAACAGAGGCAACAGAACACTTTGCTATGTTTAGGTCAGTGGAGCTTGATTTATGTTTCTGCATCAGGCCGTTGTGGTTAGTAAGTGTAGATGCTGCATTGCTTTGGACATGCAGCTGGAGCCAACCCAAACCCCCTCGGGGAATATAATTATATATCAGTGGTGACAGAAGATACCACATAGACACCATAAGAACTGAAGAAGATCTGTGTAAAATGTTTGTGCCTTCTTCTACAGTGATAGTGAAAACAAACAAAAAAAAAGACATCAAATTGTTGGAGAAATCTGCATTTTGTGAACTAGTGTAAGTCTTTACCAGCTCAAATATTCTTCACACAAATATAACATCTCTTTAGCACAAAGTGGGTAGTAGCAGTAATAGTGTAGAAGTCTGCTACATCCTATGCATAATCAACGTGTGGCTCAGCAACGATTTCCTCTTAAATAATCTGAAAAACAGCTGATCAGCAAAGCCACTTCCAAACCTCATCACTGCTCCTTGGTCCAAACAAAATTTAAAGTATATTGAATGACATGATCTCCTAATTTATAACCATAACAACGTTAAGCCTACTTGGAATAAATAAATCAGCAGGAGTCATCTACAGGGCTGTGCTGGATGACCTCGCTGGTGAAGCATAAATCTGTCTTAGGTACAGAGCTTGGGACTAATTACATGAGATTAGACTAATTGGAAACAGATGCTATCATCAAAGTAACTAATAACATGGTTAGTACTGCTGAGTAGTCTGATGGCTTCAAAAACCCTTGAGGTGCAACAAGTGTTTAATTTCAGAAACCAAATGACATCCCATTTCTGCACTTAGACAAATATTGCTAAGACTTATTATTATATTAAATTATAACCAGGTGTGTGCTTTTATGTAAATCCTGACTCTGGTATTAGTTTTCATAAGAACAAAGGTAAATGAATGCATCTAATTACATTACTGATGGTTAAATTTTCAGCAGATGATGGGTAAGCCATATCTCCAGTAATTCTTGCTCTTCCTAAGTCACCTCTTTTGTAAATATGGCTTCAGTGCACATTTCTCCTTAACTGGTGTGCATGAGTGTTTAGATGTATGCGAGACACCTACATGTCCACTTGTTCTTTCTGGGTCTGGATTTTGGCCCTCTCATCCTCCTCCTGTTGCAGCTTCTTGGCCACTTTTAAGTCATTCTTCACCAGACGGTTCTTATAGACGTTGGATGCCAAGTGACTCTCAACTGTTGACACAAATAAGCACTGCTCTTAAAACTGTACACCAAAGCCAGAACAGGTCAGCTGGCCAGGCTTTACTTCTGGTGAGAAGTTAGATAAATGGTGAACAGCAGAGTATGAGTGAATTTATTTACACAACTACACTATAGTATATGAAGAACAGTAGTGTTGTTTAGATGATCGGTGGAGGACAAGATAAACGTTGAGGACGCAGCTGTTTCAGTCTCCGGTATTGAACAGAGAGCGCTCTTAGTCACTGAGAAATTAATGTTCAGAGCTGAGGCATTGCTCCAAGGTTGTGTGACGGCATGTTGGACCATAACAGATTATAAATCCTGCTTGCTGACGCACTTCAAGCACTTTGTAAGCAAGGAGAGCATCACTCACTCGCTCAGTTCTGTTTCACTTCACTATTGATCTGGACAAAATTACATTTGGCAATTTATACGTGAGAAACTCCATAAGGTTCCTGCTTCTGACTGGTGGGATCGAAAGAAGAAACTATGTCACAGCTGTGCCAACTTGATAAAAAGTCAAGGGGCTAACATTGATTTTTTTTTTTCTCTCTTTTGGGTGACGCTATGATGAATTGTTTACGTTTACAACATCCCATGAAAAAAAAAAAAAAATCTGAAGGTATAACTGATGTCACACCTCAAAATTAAGGCCATTTATCCACTGCGATGATTGCCATGTCAACAGAATTTGGATTAATCTTTCAAGGAAAAAAGTATAGGACACTGAAATTTGCTCATCTCATTTACGCAACATTTGAAGATGCCTCACATCATTCAGAAAAGGGGAATTAGTGTGAGAAAGCTGAACTGTGTGAACATCATTTGAGAGGAGAGCCGTACAGTGAAATGAACAAAACACATTCCATAAGCAGAAGATGCCAAGTGCTGACACAGCCATAAAGAAATGTTTTCCATGTGACATTTGGATGCTTTGCCGTTTTGCATGCTCAACATTTTGAATGGAAATAAAAATCATCTGTATCTCCACATCAATGTAAATTCAATGTGCTTAAAAGCTCCTTTTGGGACACAATCTGACAAAACACAAAACAAAAAATGACAAGGGGACAATGTATATTTAGAGAACTACATTAACCAGCATTCTCCCTTTTGACCTCCAGGCTCAAAGGTGAAATTAACATTCTTCCAACACAAACCTGATCAGTTATTATGGGGACAAAGGAGCAAAGGGAAATTAGCTGTGGTTGTAGATCCCTACAGTTTTAGACGGGTTAACAACAAACAAGGGCAGGCCAAGCAAAATCACATTAATTACAGCTAATCTGCACTTAGGGAATGGCTTGATGACATCTGGCCCCCCTTTCTTTTTTGCAGAGCTCGTTGCATAATTTACCCATATATGGTGGTACAATTGAGAAAATGGAAAGACAAACCATTGTCCACAACAGTGAAGTGTTCTTTCTGTTTACACTCTAAATTTAGCAACCCTGTAAACCAAAAGCTCACCAAACTGAGTAATTTCCTGCACAATATCAAAACAGTAGCCTCTTTCTGATGTGTTTCTAACTTGATGCATGTAAAGAATCTGAAAAAGAAGTTTCTGATAAGAGTAAAAACAATCATGAGATTTCAACAATTTATCTCAATGCAATTACTTGCAAAAAAAAAAAGACAGCAGGCGCGGGAACACACCCTCTATGAGTATCCGAGTGCCTTCTCAAACCATGTGGAAAAGATGCAGCTAATTACATATGATCTCACATTAAAGGATCAGCTGGCCTAATGGGAGATGTGCATCCAATGTCTTCAGCTCTACAATCAGGGCGTTTTTTTGTGCTACAGCTGCCACGCACAAAAACCCACAGCCCAGCCCTGAAACAGAGCTTTTGTGGCATCCCGCAACATCACTCGATTAATTGTGTACCAGGGTTTATACGGGCTTAAACAGGCTGCAGCCACTGACTCTGCAGTCTGCCCTGTAAAATTTGACATGTTTTCTAAAAAAAAAACCAATGTGGAGCATTGTGGGCTGCATGCATGTATTTACTGTTTTACACTTTAAAAAACAAAACAAAACATAATTCATGGCTTGATCTTCAGCAAAGTAATACCAAATGATCTAGAACTGGAGCAGGGCTGCTTGACAGGAACAATCTACAGTTACATAGCAGGTCTGAGGCAGAAAACAGGGCAATAACAAATTACATTAAATGTTTAAACAGACTCTCCAAATAGAGGGAAAGGAGATAGCTATATAGACCTTGATTTCTCTCTTGTGAATAAAGCAGCCAAGCTTTCTATTGCCTGAACACAGGTTAGGCAGCACAACAGGAAAGCAAACATTTGAAGAAAAGAATTACTCCTCTCTAAAGGCAATGCTTCTCAAATACTCCTTTTAGGGGTGGTATTCCTCATTTCAGAAGAAGCAGCAAATTTTAATCACAAGTCAAGCTAAATTTGTTGAACAGTAAAATAAAGGTCAAAACTGTGACAGCAGCAAATTCCGTGCCTGCCAGTTTGAGAACCATTGCCTTAAGGCAAAAATACTTGGATTAGGATGAAAGAACAAAGAAAAAAAAATGATGACTAATTTGTAGACGCTTACTTTCTTGTTCCTGGAGGTTGTAGGCCAGGGAGTGGTCCTCCAGCACGGCAAAGTCTCGACACACTAAAGAAAGGAAGAAAAAGAGGCTTAATTTTAAAATGAGTACTGAGAAAATGTATAAAAAGCTCTGCTACTGGCAAAACGCAAACTCGAGGAAGACAAAATGTTCAATTTAAATCTGACTTTAAGGTTTCATGTGTTTAACATCTGGCACATCTGCCTACATGTGCTTAAGTAATAAAATGTATTTAAAGTCTAAGACGGCAGGCCAAATTCCAGGAATCCACCAGCAGGGAATCAAATGTGTCAGCTATGAAAATGAGAAACTACCTTTACTGAAAAACTCAATTTATGAAACTAATTTTTTAAAAAAAAATCAGATTATTAATTGATAAGCTGAGAAAAATGCTTTGTAGTACAATGAGCAACAAACGTTAACAATCATTCATAGGAAGTACAAGGTAAAAGATATAATTTCAGATAATATTTGACCATCTGGAAGGTGGCTGAGTTTGTTTTTCGGTATCAAGATGAACTGAAACTGAATGAGGAACCACAGACTAAAAAGACACCAAAGTTTTTTTTCTTGAAAAGTTATTTTAAGGTTAAAAGTGAGAACTCCTGTTGCTGCCCTGAATGGCAGCCAAAAGGCAACATCTGTAAAACTCTTCTAGTAGAAAACACACTGAAAGGAGAGACAAACGAAATGAGTTTATGTACAGATGAATAAAGTTCGTATACTCCACTTCATCAGCCAGAAAACAGAGTTAGATTTACTTAAATTTACTACCCTAAGAAGCTGACTTTATAAATGACATGGGTCTTTTTATGTTATTATCACGCCTGGGCAAAGACTACAAGACCCAATCATAATCTCAAAGCTCTGCATAAAGACAATAAGAAACACTTTTGTTGGAGACAACAAATTCTTATCTGCTCATTTTCCATCTTAGGCATCTACACAACAAATCTAGAGCAAACATTCCACTCATGGTTTCAATCTTAGTGATTCTACCAAAAGATTCATCCTGAAAACAACTGTTCGGGCTGTTGCAGTAGGTGGGGTAGTTTCCTCGGAAAAAACCCAGCACCATCCTGACATATCCATCTGAACGTTTTTGAATGAGGCAGACAGCTTTTCTCCCTTTGAATAATTGCTCGCGATCTAGCGGACTTCAAAATCAGTTTCCTGTTAAGGGGAGCTAAGGGGGCCATTTAAGACCTTTTGCACAACCTAAGCTAAGCATGGATGTAGACTTAAAGAGTTCTGTCAATGTGGATTTACTAGCCCCATTTAGCAACAGTACTGTGGCATCATATATAGAAACTGAATTTTCAGTTGCGGCTTCATCTAGAAAGCCAGGTAGCACTGTGTAACTGACAGCAGATAGCTTCAGCAAAGAAAAAGCTATCAATATGACATCATACATATTCACTATCATCAATCAATCTTGTTTCCGGAGCTCTCAGAATTTACACCACACTCAGTCACCTCACACTGCCTAGCTTACAGCCCAAAGATCACTTCATCTGCATAAAAAAATTAATAGCCAGCAACTTGCTGTGACTATATGTCTGGGTGCATTAGAGATAGCTGTGAGGAAATAATTAACTGTTAAGCGAAGACACTAAATCGTCCAGATTGTGTGGTTGTAGAAGATGGCTAATGACAGACGCTTTGAAGGAGGATGACACCGCTACCTCCACTGAGCATTTCTCAACCATATGCTTAATCTTCTTAGCAAAGAGATTTTTTATCGTGGCTGGTACAGCTTTATGCGTCAGTAGTACTTTAATAGTTGCTTCTAAACACACTTTAGAAAATTCACCACAACATAGAGCAACAAGTGACAAAAGTGTTAAAGCTATTTGTGGTTTAGATTCTCACATCATTCATTTCAGGACTTGAAATAGAAAATGGCTCTAACATATTTGTACTATGCTAATTGACGGGAAACGGACAATTCTGTTTTTCGTATACCACAGGAACATCAAAAATATAAGCGCATTTCAAATTCACTTATGAGTTACATCGGAGCTCACAGTTGCTACGGTTTTCTAACTTGTCCAGCAGCTTTGTTAAGTCCATCCCTCCCCATGCAGTCTGGGCAAGCAGTGGAAATGCAGGTTTCTTCTCTCTGACCAGAATAACAAACATCCGGCCGAGCAGCTGCTTCACACTAACAGGACAGGTCCTTCCCACCAGCAACGTATCCCATCCTTAACGTGTTTCATACTTTTCAAATTCAGAAACATTAGCAGACAGAGCTTTGGATGTCTATGTGGCAGAGGGCTGGTGGGATTCATATTTTGAACAGTCTTTTAACAAACATAAGGAAATGGCATCAGGGCACATGAGAAATTGAAGGGAAAAATAAAGCCCCCCCCCCAAAAACAAAACAAATACATCTCATGTTCAGAACTCCGGCTGAACAACATACCTTAAAACAGGAAAACAACTCGTGATAAAGCTACAAGTCGTGTAAACACTGCATCTTGCCACACAGGTATACAACCAATTTCACCAGCAGCCCTCTGTGTTTTGATATATGGAGGATCCCATTGTGTCAACATATACACAATGCATAATGGTGTTTTCCATTGGAAACTTGACTGGGATCCAAAATCTGGCATGGCACCTGCACCCAGACTGACCATCTAACTCTAGCCTAAAAAGACTAGTAAGTGTGTTAGCATCCACTAGCAGCATGTGCTAAAAGCCACATTAGCCGTAGTGCATGAGACAAAAAAAATTAAACACCTGCGTTTACTCGGTTAAGAAAAGAACAGCCTCGCTAGTGTCACCCGAACCGAATAGGCTGAGTGTTTAAAAGCTAGCTTGCTTTGTATTTTTTTCCAGGAAATGTTATATGGACGTTACCCTCTTTCACTCCAGGTAGTTTATTCTGGTCGATGCTAACGTTACATTCAGCCATGTTGTCACGAATAAGTTAAAAAAAAAAAAAAACCGTTGACGGTGAATTAGACTTCAGTGTTTCTCCGGAAGGTTAACGGCAGCCTGATTGATCGCCTTTACTCATAAACCCGATTGATGTTTCAGGTGGTGGACGACCCTTTGATTAGTTTCGGTAACCACCCTCTCCTGATACGTCGCTGCTGTAATTGCCAGTCTGTTACTCTGCTGTAGCTAGCCTGTCAGATTGCTAGTGTCCCTCCCTTCAGCAACTAGCAGACACTGTTAAACACACTTCCTGTCGGGGTTTGTCAAAATAAAAGACCGGCTTTTGCGCGCCGGATTTTTTAAGCAATTATAAATTGAGCAGTTCTACAAACTATCAAGAGACTGCGCTAACTGAGCCACAGAAATACGGACGTCAGGCCTACATGTTTACGAACTGATCCCTGCAACTATAACTTTGACAAGCAATAGTTTTTGACAGTGCGTAAGCCAACATTTGCAGTACCTTTATCAGCCAGATTCCCAAACATGGAACTAAAACAAAAATTCAATGAAACCCTGCACTGGGGAGGGAAAAAAAAAGTTTAAAACTAGACATTTCCAACATGCATTTTTAAAGTGGTCATTACAAGTTAGCACCACGAATAACAGTTAATATATGATACAACTGCCCTATTTATAATTACAGACGCAAGAGATCCATCAGCAGCAATATTAACATTCGATTTAAGATGAAAGCCGAGTGAGCGCACTTCCGGTGTATTTCTGACTGCATGTCGCTAGCTCGACCAAAGGCTTGTGAGGGACTTTGAACTGACGCAGCCTTCTCAGTGGCTATAGACGTATGCAGCTACAGATTCAGAAAATCTTTACCACGAAGCTACTGTTGGTCATGACACGGTCCAGACGTGAAAAAGATGCATGTGCAACCCCTTGGGAACAGTCAGTGCTGGCTGAGCAAAAGAAGAGGACACACATTTACACGTGATATTATGTTACGAGATTCGTGTGTTTCCAGCTCTATTACAAATACACGCTGACCGCATGTGAGCTCACCGCAACTGGTATTTTGATTATGTTAATCTAATTGCGCCCTCTAGTGTTCAGCCGTTCAACTGTCATTAGCCTATCTGCTGCACCACATCTGCCTCCAATTATCATTACATCTTTAAAATAAGTCGATAGTAGCGGTTCATTTACTGACCAATCAATGACATTATTAGTAGTCGGCACACAAGCTGTTTCCTTAAGTGATGCTTAAGTAAACTAGTTTAACTGTTGGTTTTTCAGTGAAATACAATGAGGTCAACAAGACCCTGACCCCTTTGAATAGAGATACAATAGCTTTGACTGGCACATCACACACTTATTTCTTACATCATCAGAAACTGAGGACTGGTTGAACTATGCTTAAGGATGGAGTTATAAATGCATAAGTGCAGCTATATGATATTTAGTTGGTAGGGCCTAGTTTCTCTCATTTTTTTCAGTATATTTGGTTTAACTTTGCATGACAAACCCTGAAGATCCCCTCAACACACTCTCTCCCTACTCTCTAGGTTGTTTCATGTTTGTAGTCCCTTTATTTGTGTATTCAACAGATGAGTGGCTGAAGTAATGAGCTTGTGAAAACTCCTTGTATGCAAGGCTTCTAAGTCACATTTCAAGGGACTCTTATAACCCCCCCAACAGCTAAATGTAGCCGGCTCAAGGCAGCTCATTTCCCTTATACTGCACAAACATAATGCATGCTCCTCTGGCTGAGGTATGAAATGTGATTTCCTTGATGCACAGAATAGGGTACGGTAAAATGGGAGGTGTTGGATGTTCCCTCAACTCCAAATCTGTCCTGAAGCCAAGATTGAATAGCCTATCTCTGGTTATGGCGCACTTAAGGACTGAATCAATTTACTTGCCACTCTTTCGCTAGACCAACTCACTCCTGTGTACCTATTTTAGGAAGCAATTAAAGTAAAAGAAAAAGACTTGCAAGTGCCAAGAACATCGGATTCTGGTTCTTAACCAACAGGTTGATTGATAGCTTCCTCTATTTTTTGATTTAGCCTTGCCAGAGTGATGTAGGGTTTCTGGCCCACACGTCCACGTCAGATCACTATATTTCATTCGGACGATTTACAGTCCCCGTGAGAAGGTGGCCTAGTGACGAAGTCCACGACGATGAGATGTGGATTTAGTACGCAAGGGGCTGACGGCCCCTCCTCCCAGCCCATAGAAGTATAAATATATTGACGAGATGGATTTAAGGGAGTGGACTTCTAGTCTTGTTTGAAGGAGGGCTCATAGTGCGGAATTTGCTTGAGACAATGGACAGGGTTACAGTTGTGAGCTACTGTTTAGGACTCCTGGGTTTGTCACTACTGCAAGGTGTGCTCAATGTGGAGGGGAGGAGCATATTTAATCCTGGTGAGTGTGCAAAATAAAAATTATATTTCAATAAAAATGCCAAATGCATGCAACTATTGATTAAATAATGTATCTGTTGGTGCAGTTTTGCCAAATTTCAACATGTTGAGAGATAATAAGTATATACCCCACTGTCTGTTTGCTTTGGCTCTTCCAGGGAACCCTGTTTTTAATCCCAGAGAAGACACAGATCCCCAAAGCAAGATTCTAGCCCTACTGTTGCACAAAAGCTTAGTTCCAGCTGAAAAGGATGATCCTCTGGGTGAGATGTAGAAGCAAATGCTTTACCTATTATAATGTATACAAATACATTTCTGCTCATGTTAACCAGGTTTCCTTTCTGCAGGTGTTGAACTGGCTAATAAATTAGCTGAGCTAGAGGAGGTAAGACTGATTTTTAACTGGCAGTGAACTGGCACTGAAAACATTAGACCGGATTTTATTATCATGTGTACAGACCGTCCTTGTGCATAAGTGCAGCACATGCTTCTTGTTTCAATTTCTCAAAAAATGTGGATCAATTTTAAGTATACAGAAGGCACCAAATGAAAACTTGTTACAGTAATAGAACCTCTCGGTGTGTTTTAATCACTTTGATCTCTGCGTGTAGCTGAGAGCGCTGAGGGAGGACCTGGAGCTAGAGAGGAAGATTGCAGCTAACATGGTAGAAGGCAAACCCATAACTAGGAAGCGCGGAGAACGTAAGTTAACTGAGAATAAAACATTTTTAATCATTACACTATAAATATTCTTAATCTGAGCTGTCACTGTATAACTCTCTGATCTCTTTTCGCCTATAGCTTGCTTCTGGAAGTACTGTGTCTGAGACAGATGCAAGAGAAGGAGGACCACTGTGAAATCTTGCTGCAAAGCCCAACATAGCCTTAAAACTCAGAACACCAGTAATATAATCATACTGTATTTATCCCAGCAATATAGAGTTGTATCACAGTTATGTCATCAGTAAAGGTTTCATTTCACTGTGGCTGTATATCTAGAATCTGTAAATGATCAGCTACTCACTGGAAATACTTGAGGGTCACATGTGACAAAATGTTGTCAACTTCAAAGATGCATTATTTTACCAGGGGTTTTTATTTGCCTGACTCTTGTGTTTTTGTCGCTCTCCTGTGGCAGAATTGGGCATAACACTTTTTTATACCACTGCCCACAAATACACTCATCTCATCACCGCTTATAGGAATGAACTGCTGTTAATTTTACTGTGTAAATAAAATCATAATGTGACTCCTGTTTTGTTGTCATTTTCTCTAAAAAAAAAAAAAAAAATTAAAGGAAATCATTGGGGATGACTTGATCACTGATTTTAAGATCAATTTTGCATCAAAAAGAATAAAACATTAATACTACTGAAGACTAAATCATGGCTAATTATGATATATATTTATTCTACTAATGTGATGCACATTTGACGAATATTTTAAACTGTGGGGACAGGAATCTTAGTGGAAGTTGGACATCTGCAGTGACAGGCTTTTTTTTTACAGTACAATGAAGCACGTTTGACTCGATTATTCAGAGGAGGGTCACAAAGCTGAGTCACAAGCCTAGGCCAAATAAGGGCAGCACTGCAGTGAAAAGGCTTTAATCATACAGCACGTGATGAACAGAGGTTCAGGGAAACTGAGCTGAGTATAATGCTGAGGTGCATTCACAGTTTAAAGCAGCAGCAGCAAATACAGTGATGACTGGTATAAATTCAGCCATGGTTCACAGAATATTGCACATACACAGCATCAGGGGTAGACTGAAACAATACTTCAGGGCTTTGACTCCATCCCATGTCACACTGTTCATCATGCTTCCAGACTTGTATTTTTATAGGCTCGCGCTGTGTGCCGCTGTAAAAGGTCACAGAGCTGTTTGGGTGCAAATTTGTGGCATACATGCACAAATAAGACACTGCACTAAATAACTGAAAACCTTTATTGTATGCTAAACTTTTATGTGGTGGTTCATTTCATATAAGCACAGGCACAACTTTATTTGTTATTACTTAATTTATCTTTCTTGCGAAAAATGATCTTAAATGTAAATTGTTTTTCTCAAATTCATATCACATAATGGCATACAAACAATTTTTTAAAATTAATTTGAGCAACAGCAGCTCAGTCAGTAAAGAAAAAAAATCCACAATTAACTGCAATTGGTTGCAGTTTGTTCTCAGTTTTTTAAACATCTGCCCCAAGCTAAAGATTCTTTTTGCACAGTTTTCCCTCTGTGCTGAGTGTCAAGCTCACATTATGCAGAAAATGTTGTCATGGTCCTGGGCTGGTGGCCCAGTGTTATGTTCTTGTATAGTTCTGTTTTATTGTGGTTTCTGTGTTTTTGTCTCCCCGTGTTTATGTGGTGTTCCTAGGTGTTTAATCTCTGTGTACTATGTTAGAGTTCTTCCTGTTTTATTTTGATAAGTCATCGGTTCTGTCTGTCATGCCTAGATTTGCTTCCTCTTGTCTCTGTGTAATATGATTCAGCTGTGTTCCCACCCCTCTCGTTGTATATTTAAGCCCATTGTTTTCTTTGCTGGTTGTCGCGTCATTGGTTGTTGTCCGCTATTCTGCATGCTTGTCTGTCTGAGTTAGTGAAGTCTAGTTTGTTTCGCGTCTCTCCCCCGTCTGGTGTGTTTCCGGGGAGAGCTCAGGGTTATCTTTTGTACCATTGTGTAAATAAACGTGTGTGAGTGAATTACACCCGTCCCGAGTCTGCATATTGGGGTCCTCCTTCCTGCCTGCGCAGCGGCCAGTCGTGACAAATGTTGTAAAACGTAAGGATAGAGTCTTATGAGCCTCTAAACTGGGAATGCTTGTTAAAGAAACTCAAGTGGGAAAGGCAGAAGAATTATGGATTCCTACACAAACCACAAGAGTTGACACATTAATGACATGCAAATCTACAAATGTGAACACAAGTATATGTTTTACTCTATATTTAATTTCAGGAACAACAAGTGCTCTCTCGCCCAAAACGCCCAAACTGACTTGCTGCAGATATGGGATTTATCTGTTTCTCTTCAGTCCACAAAGTCCACAGGAAATGAAACAGCATCCTCTCTGTCACTCAACATTTGTGATGGCAGTTTCTTTTTTCTTTTTTTTTTAATGGAAAATATCATGTACAATATGCCTGAATTTGTCATTTAGTGCACAATGAGAAGAGAAAAAATATCCATCTAAATGTTTCACATTAGGAGAGTAAAACTGAAGAAACTATACAAAATGCTCTAAACTGGGATTACAATCCAATAATAATATTTCATCAGTTTTCATTAATTTTGAGTATTAAAGAATCCAGAAAAGTAAGTCCAGCACCTTGTGAAATAAATCATCCCAAAGGTCACAACACTGATGGTTTTCTTGCAAGCCTTTTGCAGCTGAACTTGAGAGTTAATGTGAAGGACTGAGCAGCATGTAGGATGTGATAATGACTTTGGGGGTAGGCATTTTGGTGAAACAGAGGGCTGGATTACTTGATAGATAGAGGGTGCACATCTTTTAACCACAAGAGAGTGGAGCAGCACAGAGCAAACAAACAATGATGGGTCTTTACTTCAGAGGTTAGTAGAATATTTATGTTGTTTCAGTTTTCTATTCCAAGTTTGACTAGTCCTTCTTAAACATATCTATGAATTTACTTTAATGTTTTTGTCTGTTTTGCTTTTGTTTCAGTTTTTAATCATTATTTTTTATTACTATGGTGTTTATTATCCTTTGGATACATCATGAAATTCAGTTGAAGTTTGGTGCTGCAAAATGAGCAGAATTAGTTACTGAAATCTAAGAAAATGAAACGTGTAATCTCACATTTCTTTATTTTGACTTCCCAGGCACCATGTGGATGATACTTGTGCTATTTACATTTCTACATCTTACCTCAAGCAATTCTTGCCCCAGCACCTGCCGGTGCACCGATAAAGGTGCTGCCATGTGTGTTGGCCCCACCATCACGGATGTACCACCTCTGCCTCGCCGCACATACCTGCTGCAGCTCAGTGGCACAAACATGAATGTCATAAATGAGCGAAGTTTGGCAAATCTGGAGCTCCTGCTGCGTTTTGGTCTCATGCAGAGTCATCTACACACTGTCCATCCTCAGGCTTTCCACGTAGCTCCCAAGCTCTTGTCTGTCAAACTGTCATCTAATGATCTCTCTGCCCTTCCTCCTCAAGTGTTCAGTCCACTTACTACTCTGGAGCAGCTACATTTAGATGGGAACCAATTTGAAAACATCCATCCGGATATGTTTGAAGGACTTGGTGGGTTGAAGGACATGGACCTAAGCCGCAACAACCTCAGGAGTCTTGCTTCAGACATTTTTGATGGATTGGCCAACCTCACCTTTCTGAATCTTGGTAGGAACTTGTTAAAGAAGCTTCCGCCTACCATCTTTCACTCTTTGACTAACCTTCGCCATCTTATGCTCTATCACAATGAGCTAGAGGTGCTAGAAGCTGGGATCTTTGATAAACTGATCAACCTTGAGGAGCTAAAACTCCATCAGAACCAGATTGCCAGCCTTCCAGCTCAAGTCTTTTGGTCTCTGAGGAACCTGCAAACCCTGACACTGTCCTCCAACCGATTGCAGGCTGTCCCGGTGAAGAGCTTCTACAACATGCCAAAGTTGAGCAAACTCACCCTTTACAAGAATCCACTTTTATCTCTACCAGTTGAGCTGATGGGTCACATGCCTGACATGAGAGAATTTTATCTATATGAGACCAACCTCACCACTGTTCCTGGAAATTTGTTCACTAACATGTCTGGGCTGTTGATGCTGAACTTCCATTTAAATGACAATCTGAGGGACTTGCCTTCAGATGTTTTCTGCTGTCTTCCCAAACTCAAAAAGCTCTCGCTAAAATTCAACAACCTCCATCATCTACATCCCCAGCTATTCTCCAACCTAACCACCCTGAACAAACTACACCTCAATGACAATAAGCTGGATGGCCTACCAGAAAACCTCTTTCAGGGTCTTGGAGAGATTCTTGAAATTTTATTGATGAATAACAACCTTAAGAGTCTTCCAGGAGATATTTTCTTGTCAAATACAGCTTTGAAGAATTTGACTCTAAGCGGCAACCCCTGGGAATGCAATTGTGCTATCAGAGACATTGCAAGATGGATAAGATATAATGAGCATGTCCTTTTTGACAGAGATGATGTGATATGTCACAGTCCAGTCTACCAGGTACTGCGTACCCTTGGATCTCTGCATGATGAAGAGTTCAGCTTTTGCAGTGCTAGAACATTCAAAATTCCTTTTGAGCCAACACAACTGCTCCACATCTTGTCAACTGTTGGACAAACATCGCCTTTAACTTCCATAACCACATCAACCGCATCAAGCACCCTTCAAGGTGCTGCCCAGTCCACTCAAGGAGCTACCCAGTCCACTCAAGGAGCTACCCAGTCCACTATAGGGGCTACCCAGTCCACTCTAGGGGCTACCCAGTCCACTCTAGGGGCTATCCAAATAGTCACCAACAAAATAACCACTCTGCCTGTAAAAGCTACCACCTCAGATGCTACAACACTCTCAGTATCCCGTTCCACCAAAGTCAGTGCTAAACTTGCTCAGGACATGTCACCTCCTTTTTATGACACATTGGTGCTTGAACAGAGGCCTGAGTTTGTGCACCATAACCTTCACAAAGGCTGGGTGTATGTGTGGTTTCTGCCCTCAAACACAACTTTGATTGGGTTCTTCATGTTCTGTCACATCCTTCTCGTAGCTGCGGGCTTGTTATTGATTCTTGCTGCTATGTGTGGTATGTATCGCTTCACCAAGGCCATGAATAAGCTAACAGCTGAGTGTTCTCATGATGAAGGGTAACACTGTGTTATCAGGCCTGGTGCATATGTAGATAAACTGCCCTCTTCCAGCAACAGATGACAATGACTGTTGTCTGTGGTGTTTTCTCCCCATAACTTTTCTTTAGGACAATCAGACTCTGAATGTGGGATTCAAAATATTGTAAAGCTAAATCTTGTGGAAAATAAAATAAAATAAAAAGTACATTAAGGTAATATTGGATTCAGTGCATGTAATACAGTATTTAAGCTAAAAAAAACAAAAAAAAAAAAACAGAGCTAAACTAATGTGTGTACATCAATGTCTGTGAGTAGTCAATATGAAACATTTAATTGTCATATATAAAAGTGAATGAAATATTTCAGGAGACAAGCAGATCAATTTAAAAATACCTCTTTGGACTCTGGACAGTTGTGTGTTTTTTCCCCAATTTTATAGATCAGAGCTCGGCAACCTTTACTGTCAAAAGCACGTTCAGGCCTACTTTGAAACAGAATGGCCATACAGGCTACTCTGAGTCCTATCTATTTATGTCCATATTAGAAGTAACCTACTTTGATAATAAATAAAACACACGCCTGCCTAATAGATCTAAAAACAGTTAAAAAAAAAAGAAAAAGAAAGAAAGGTCAGTTTCAGTTTTATTTGGACTGAAGTCCAGCCACATATCAAACATGCCAGTAGGCCGGCAGCATTAGCAATGAAAGTAAAATCCAAATTTTGAAATCCAAAGCTGAGCAGACTAAAGAATAACATTTTTTGTGCACATCCATGTTAGTCACTGTTATTGAAGTTCAGCAAAATTAAGAGGACAGGGCCCCAGCTGATAGACACAGGCTATGATGCACATATCCAAACTTTTTAAAAAAAATTATTTTTAATTTCAGTGTGCAGGCTACACATTTTTACAAATTTAGAATGCAAAGAATCACCTAAAGAAATGATGTACTGGTAAATAACAGTGGTTTATTCCATATTCATCTAGTTTATGTTAAAACCATAGAAAGCTACTGAAGATGGGCTAAAGAGCTGCAGGTTCAAGTCCCCTCCTGTTGTAGCCCAACCAATATGTTGTTCATTTTGAAAAACTCAAACAATAATTATTTAGATTTCAAGTTTTAAAATAAGCACATAAAGTGAAAACTTGGTTTCTGCCACTCCACTTTTGTTTTCTCATTGTCTTAAGTCTGCATCATAAAATTCATATACACTGATGCCTGTGCTTTGTGTAAATGTACACTTTGCCCACTGTGTCAAGACTACAGGACTTATTTATGGATAATACACATCCATGTTAAAGCTTCAACTCAGTTGATTTGTGTTCCTCTAGTGGTGAACACTTAAAACTACAGGAAGAAAGAGAAGCGCCACTTCTGAAAAACAAAACAAAACATCTGCTGTTCAGTCTACATTTTTATATATGTATTATGTACAGATATATCTTTATTTCAAACATATTGAAATACATACATCATAACTGTTGTTGCCTCACCAATATCTCTGTTATTGTGATTTTTTTTTTTTTTCATGTTCGTCTATAATTGGTTTTCAAGTGACTGAGGTTATATTTTAGACCCAATGCCTATTATATAATTTCTCCCTATTGGCATTCATCTCCTGGCATTTAAAAAACAAATGCTGTGATTCAGCCATATTGTTTACGTTCCATGCCATGAAAATTAATTAAAATATGTTTTAAAAAAGAGGGAGTCTTCTTTGTAGCCTTTTCCTGTGTTCACTGGCTCACGTCTGTGATCAAACAGCTGAATATTTGCACTTTTAAGTAGATGTCTGTGGATTTTTGGAGTATGTTTTTGACAACAGGGTGCCAGCTGTGGGAGCAGTTGCTGAAAACACCCACCTGTTATCGGCATCTCACTTCCTTTTCAGGAATGTGCAAGAAATGTGCTTTCCCCAGAATGAATCACATTAGACCCTCATCTTCATAACAACATTCAACAGGAAACACATTTAATCGTGATTTCGCAAGGCCAGTACAGTAAGTATAAGTAGCTTTTGAGATTCTTTTGCAAAACTGCCCCTGTAATTTCAAAAACCTCTATTATGAAACAAAACCAGAACAAAGTGCACGTACACCTACCCCATATCCCTTTTTTATATCTGTCCAAGACAGTTCATAACATGACTCACTGTGTTTCAAAACTGCTTTAGAAAAAAAAAGAAAACTGCCCTTTAATTTTACCCTAGTACTGTCACAAATGTTTCACATGAGAAAGGAAATGACTAAAAGTGAAGGTCATATAATTTGCGACCAGCTCGTCTTTACAGTTGGACTGATGATTCCAGTACACATTGTTCTTTAGACACTAAACACCAGACCATATTTGCCTGCTTGACAATAATTTTTCAAGCCTTTTAAATCCTGAAAAATGACAACGGATGCCACAGATTCCATGAGCGGTGACTGTATGCCAAAGCGAGCAGCAAACAAAAGAGGATGAATTGGTAAACGGTGCCCAAGTTCATTGCTATGACAACAGGTGATTAGGCCTTTCCAGTAGGCTGAGCTCACACAACAATGGGCACACACATGGGGTCAGCACAGGGAACTACAGGGGCACAAGGAATATTTGATCACTGTGAGAAACAAGTATCTGGATAAAGAAACAAAACTGTTGATTCATACCTCTGGGAGGAAAGTTTGCAGTTGTCTGTGATGACCTAAGTTTTACTGTACTGCCAGCTCTGAGCAATTTTTCCAAAGCACATTGGTAAATCTGGAATTACCAGACTTTTGGCTGTAGGGTAGAATTATTATAATGCTCTTAATTAAGCCAAAAAATAAGCTTATTTTTTTATCCAGTTTTACCCAAGCTTTGTTAAAGACAGCTAGAATAATAATAACACAGTGTTTTAATACATTCATCCTTAGTGTCCACTTGGTTATGACCAAAAAGCCCCCAACAGGTTCTAAGTTGGGTCAAGCCAAATTTATGTATCTAAATAGCGATAGAGCAACTATAACTGTACCGCACACATTTCTGTAACACATGAGTATATTATCATGGCTAACTTTAATGTGTGAGTTATGCCTACATATGAGGCAGTGACGGCTTTTAATACTATGTGTGCTTAAGTGTGAAAACAAACAGTCACAGCTTGCTCAAAGGACTCAACTGCAGGATGGGCAGAAAAAAGATTTTACTGAAGAGTTTCAGATTCACCACAGGTGAGTATTTGTCACAATTCGCAGAGTTACAGAGACTGATCAGGCAAAGCATTTCAAATCTTTGTTTCTTCACAGGGCTGGGTCCATAAATTACAAGGTGGTTTGGCAGGTAAGTCTTCACAGTTTTCACAGGTTGTGGGCTCTGGTAGGTTGGTACTGATTTTACTGGTGCAGTCTCAGGTAAGTTCTTACAGTAGGTAAGGATGGAGGTATGGATTTACTGTTTCTCCACAGACGTGTGCACAGATAAGCATCCTCGGGTTTCAATCCAGATGAGTATTTTTTCATGGGTGTGAATGGGTCAGGTAGGTCTCTCCACAGGTAAGGCATGCTGGCACACCACGACAGAATCTGTTACAAAGGAGGACAAATAGGGCAAGTACATAATATTACTCAACAACAAGAAAACACACTTCAGTTACCAGGAGGCTTTAGTCTCACTACCACTCAGTGTAGTTCAACAATCCAGCAAGGAATGGAGAGGAGCTTCTATATAATGCAGATGAGTGTAAGTGGAATCAGATGTGCCAGTGGATACTAGGACAGCCACGCCCATACATGGGAGGAAACAAGCACAGCTAACTCACACAAACATACACATTGGGGAGAGACAGCAAGAAGGTGGGTTAGGACCTGAGACAATCAGAGGAACTATGACACAAACACTAAATTCTTACATTTCAATAAAATTGTATTTGGTGATGAAGACAATCTTACTCCGAAATGTAATTGGTTTGTGTGTAGCCAGTGAAAAAAACCCAGCAAAACTGCATGTTCAGTCATCCAGAGTACTAATAAAAAAATATGAAGGGAAAAACCTTTAAAGTCCCAGTCTACAAGAATGCAATCTCACACATGTGCCATGGGTGCCAGGATATTATTTTTTCTGTAACTCTTAAACTGAAATACTGCAGTATGAATTAAGGAACTGCTAACTACCCACCCAGTGTTGTTTGGAAGCTAGTATATGTATAATATGGGACAGAGAGGGGAAATATTATTCCATCGCTATACAGTAAAACACATGCTTGAATGTGTGATGGAGTTTAAAAGCTACATATCAGCAGCAGATCAACATTATCTTTTGCACAAATAAAACCTGCCTAAAACAAGTCAAACTTTAGCACTAAATCAAAATCACACAATAATTCACATTACAATTTCAGATATAAAGCAATCTATTCAACCCTGTTTTACTAAACCAAGAACATTTTGTTGCAATGATGTGGGATTCATTGGTGATACTTGCTTGAGTCAGTTTGTTAGAATCGCAAACTAAAACTGTTTGTAAGAGCAAGGAAAACCTCATTACTTAATTCCATCCAGATGTGCTAAATGCGGAAAGCTGTTCCTGAACATACCCGCACAGGGCTATCATTATGGTATGAAAGAAAGTGACTTGAAAATCTATCATTTTTGTCAGTGAATGAGAGTGAATTCACGTATGCTGCTTATTCAGTTTTGGTTGTTGTTGTTGTTGTTGTTTTTGCTTTTTTGCTTGTTTGTTCTTTTTGTTTTTGGGTGGATTGTGGTACACTCTGTCCCTAAAAGTGGACTTGGGGAGACACCCAAGACTGACACACCCATCCATTTACAAGCATACCACGACTGCCATACCAAAGATTTGTACAGATGATACACACACACACACACACACACACACACACACACACACACACACACAC